>VYXC01011205.1:116362-222445 GCA_013397175.1 Platysteira castanea | reverse complement strand
GAGCCCCACTATTGAGAGGTCGCCAGTGTGATGTCACCCCATTCACTATAACCCTTTGTGCCCGACCCGTGAGCCAGTTGCTCACCCATTGCATGCTGTGTTTATCCAGCTGCGTGCTGGACATTTTGTCCTGAAAGATATAATGAGAGATGATATCAAAAGCTTTCCTGAAATCTAAACAGATTGCGTCAACTGGCTTCCCTTGGTCAACTAGGTGGATTACCTTGTCAGAAAAGTAAATCAAATTTGACAAGCAGGACTTTCTCCTTATGAAGCTGCTCTGGCTGTGTTCTCCTTCAGGTGTTTTTCAGTATCTCCCAGAATAATCTTCTCCCTAACTTTACCAGCCACTGAAGTGAGACTGACAGGCCTGTAGTTTCCAGGGTCATCCTTCTTGTGCTTTTAAAAATTGGGATGTTATCCAGCTTCCAGCCAACTGGGACCTCTACAGATTCCCAAGAAATCCCTTTGAATGAGGGAGGAAAGAACAAAATCATTCCTTTTTTTCTCCCAAGTCCTATAAGCTAAAAACCTCACATCATGTTTAAAGAGCTCTCATATTTTGAAAGTGGCAACTGCTTGTGTCTTAGCCCACTGGTAGGTTGGGCAAATTGTTGAGAATAAGTGAAAGTTCTGGAGTCAAAAACTTTACTCCTGGGTAAATGGGGTATCGGCATTAACTGCTCAGCTCCTGCGTCTTCACAGCCATCCTCCTTTTTTTCCATGATGCACTGAAGCTTGTGCTCTTTTCTACACAGTTTCTTCATTTCCCCAAGGGCAATGGAGCATGACTCTTGCTCAAATTAGACTTGATGTTTAGGGAACTGTTGTCAAAGGCATGAAGCATCTCAGGTGAAAACAGACTTGAAACAGAGCTGCTCACCTCTAGGATAAATGTTCTGACAAATAGATCCATCCTCTGTGCTTTCAAGAGTTACATTTGGAAGATGAAAAATTTCAGATGTTTGCTAAGAAAAACATAGAACTCAAAAAATCTTAAAAAAGGAAGCAAGTCATCCTGCCTCTGTGCAGATAATAAATAATGAGGTGATTTAAAAACAAACAAAACTAACAAAAAATATTTTTTTTCCTACACCAATTTTACCATATAACTCCTTAAATGATGTGGAAAATGTTTTTTATGACTGATTCTAAAAATTATTATCCCTATATTGTCTGGAATGTTTCATCTTTATTTCATAACATTTACACCAGTGGCTACAATATCAAACTAAAAAGGAAATGCATGCAACAAATTCTTAGATGTGAGAATTCAAAAGAAAACACCTGGTTTTTTATATTGATCTTTGTTCCTTATACTAAATAAATTTACACTTTTTCAGTGGGTATAATACTTTCATTAGTATACTAAGCCTTGAAATATAACACCTGCTAGGAGCTTTTCAAAACTAGAATAAGAACTACCAGCTTTCAACTTGGAATTGTTTTATATCACTGCTGAGTCTGGAAGACCATTTTCTTCTTATTTTTATTTTTTCTTGTGCGTTAAGGGCATATCACTAGTTCTGCTGGAGTGTGAAATACTCTCTACTAGAAAAGTGTTACAGTTCTGCTGTTTGTGTTTGTACTTTCCTGAAACACCCTGAAAGACTGAGACTCTTATACCAAAGATTGGATCAACCCTAGATGTGTCTCCTTACATAAATCTAACCACATGTACTGTTTTCAGCTGGGGCAGAGTTAATTTTTTTCACAGCAGCAAATATGGGACTGTGTTTTGGATTTGTGCTGAACATTGGTCTGATAATACAGAGATGTTTTTGTAATTGCTGAGCAGGGTTTACACAGAGACAAAGCCTTTTCTGCTTTTCGTATGCCATGCTGGCTTGGGAGGAGACACAGTCGGGACAGGTGACTCAAACTGACCGAAGGGATATTCCAGACCATGGGACACATGCTCAGTATAGAAAGTGGGGGAAGAAGGAGGAAGGGGTAGATGTTTGGAGTGACAACATTAGTCTTCCCAAATTGCTGTCATGTGTGATGGGGCCCTGCTCTCCTGGAGATGGCTGAACACCTGCCTGCCCTTGGGAAGTGGTGACTCAATTCCTTGTTTTGCTTTGCTTGTGCGTGCAACTTTTGCTCTCCCTATTAAACTGTCTTTATCTCAACCCACAAGTTTTCCACCTTTTGTCCTTCTAATTCTCTCCCCAGTCCTGCTGGAGGGGGAGTGAGCGAGTGGGGCTTGGCTGCTGGTTGGGGTTAAACCAGTACATCACACTCTATAATAATTCATAAATTTTTATCAAGCTTGTTTCTAAGGGGGACTATGCAGAAACACTAAGAACTACATAACTTCTGGAACTTGTACTTTCAATGGTAGGTTCATGTTAAGCAAGAAATATTAATTCAGTCAGATAGATATACTAAGACATTACAATATAGTAAATCTGTATTTAAAATTATAAACCCTTTGAAATAAATTAGGCTTAATTAGAACTTCAACTCAAAATTGCTGCAACGATATTGCTTGTCTAAAGGGTTGTTTACTAAAATGTGGCTCATTTTGTAAATTGAATTGTAGATGACATAGGTTCCGTTAAAATCCCTTTAATAGTTGCTTTCAGACCACTTTTTAGTGTGAAGAATTCTGACACTGGCTTTACAGTGAAAATAGGCACTTTCCCTGAATTGGTGCTCAATTCATTCGAAGATTTTTTTTTTAATTACACTGTAATTGAAAGATGCTGTAATTTTCTAATACTTTAGTCAAAGGTTTAATATTCTGTATGAAAAGCCACAATGCAATTGAAGCTTGAGGGGTTTAAAATTTCAGATACTGACTTTTAAACACTAAAACCCAAAAGATTTGACAGCAAAATTGCAGCAACAATAATGAATCACTCTATTTACACTCTTTGAAGTCTGACAAATTTTATATTGGATTTTCTGTGACTGTGAGAATTCTAAAGACACAACGAATCACTAAATGTTTGTGAAATTTAGTGTTAAATATTAATATTAGATTCTGCCACGCTCATGCAAAATCTTATCCAAACAATATTTAAATAACTAGAGAAGACGGACTTCTGTGGTTTCAATAGTTGTGTCTTTCCTTGTTTGTTTGGACTGCAGCTGGGTTGTTTTGGATCTACTGCTTTTCAGTGCCTATTTTATTTCCCCCCCAAAACAGAGTTTGAATATCAAACTGCTTAAACAGTATTCCGTTTCATCTGGATGTGTTATGATTTGGAGAGATATGTTGAGTCAACTAGTTTTGGAGTTTTTCAAAAACCATTTCTAATTTTTATGTTAGGTTCTGCTTACAAAGTGGAGAACGTAATCTTGATATTCTTCCTTCTGTATTTCAGCTCAGTAGTTAACACACTAGAGGATGGGATGGGACGTGCATGTCCATGGCATGTGTGAGAACTTTTAGTGTTCATTCTTTCTCTAAGATTCACAGCGAGGATTTGAATTGCTATGTGAAGATCTCATCCACTGAATTTGGGATCCATGGAGTCTCTAAACTTTCCCAAGTTGTATATATGTGGTTTTCTTTTTATAAGATTGCCTTGAAACCCACATACAAATCTGTACTGTATGGTCTCAGGGAATGTAACATGTGGATGCTGACAGGTTGAGTACATTTCTTTTTCTGAAAAATAGGTTGTGAATCATTTAAATCACTACAAAAACGGATGTCAGTAGAGCTGGCTTAAGATAAACCATGCTGAATGTTTAACTTATGATCCTGGTATTTTTCACATGTATTGAATTCAGAGAGAGAGGGTGTCATGAAGAGTGGAATGTAGAGCAGCTCCCTTTGTCTACCAATGTGAATGAAATAAAATTGGAATAAATACTTGATAATGTATTGTTACAGCATGCTGAAACAAAGAAGTGTGCTTGATGAGTGATTTCTCTTATGGCAAGGAACACATGCTCAGGCCTACAATTGCTGCAGTGCAACTCAATTGATTTTCTGTATCTCCAGAAAGCTGAAGGTCGAATTAAGGACACTGCATTAGTTTGCTTAACTGCCAGCTAATTTCTTCCTAGGGGTGATTAGACATATCAAATGTGCCTATAGCATTTGTTGAAGCTGTCCCCAAACTAGCATGAACACCAGATTTTCCTATGTTCTGTGCTGAATGCTTCAGCTGTGACCTCAGCAAATGGTTGAATTGCACCAGTTTTTGTGCAGCCCAGAACGTGTATGCAGCAGCTCTGACAGGTTCAAGGCAGTTCTGAGGAACTCAGCCAAACTGGTTGGACAGCAGGCAGATGTCAGCTTATTACATCTTGAGTACACCTGGTGTGTTTGTATGTGGCATAGCAAGGATGTGAGTGAACCAGAGCCTGGGGAAGCCACAGCCTCTTCTCTGCCTTGAGGCAGTAACATCTTGATGGAGATCATTGGAGAAATGTTCCAAAGAAATCTTTCTTGATTGTGGCAGTGTTACATGCTTTGGCAAGCAGTGGGGAAAGCTCTTCAAACTGGTAGCCACATCACACATAACCTGAGGATTTATAAAGGTTTAAGCTATTGTCAAGTTTGTAACTTTTTCACTACTAAATTGACTCTTGAGATTCCTTAAAATATCTCTACCAGTGCAGGCAGAAAGAGAAATAACTTTAGGCATCTGCATCTATTTATTTTTTAGGTTTACTATTACTTGTTGCCCTGAAGAAGAATTTTTAGTGCTTTTGAATCACTGACTGATACCATGTCTATGGTCTTTAATGTTGCGAAAAAATCAATAGGACTAAATACTTCTATATGGTTTTCTTAGAAGCCTTAATAGGAAATCATGCAGTCTGATATAGTTAAAAGAAGCTCTTCAAAGACAAAGGAGAAGTGGAATACCTTTTAAAATACCTCTTGGAGAAAATGTATATAGGTTGGGTTTTTTTCCTGTTTTCTAGAGAAGTTCTCTGCATAGGGTTAGGAATCTAAGTAGTTCTTAGAGATGAAAAGACAAATGAACTCAGTAAGTACTTGAATCGTAGTCAGTTATTTGGTGTTTTATTTCACTATTTTTTTCATTGGGTCATCCTTGGTGAGTGGTAGTCTTTTACAGTCAAATTGATTTTTTTACAGCATAGCATCAATAACTTTTCAAGACAGGGAAAAATAGTCTAAGTAAATCCCACTGTACATGTCAGTCTTTCTTAGTGCCTATTTTTCTTTTTTCCCCCTGGGATTGATAAGACACAATTAATGGCTACATTGTGTCTTTGATGCTCTTAGGGAGCAAACGGTGCGTGTACTGACAAGTCCCAAGCTGTCTCTGAGAGATGGTTTGAATGCCAGGAGTTGATAGAAACTATGCAACGTGGAGCCATTGCCAACATCTTGGTCTATAAACTGCATAGGCAGTTGAGAGAGAGGAGTTTGAAAAAGATTTTAATATCTCCAAGCTTAAACATATCTAGATTTGAGTTTAAAAAAAAGATAGTTTTAATTTACTCAGCCTTCCAGGTAACAGTCTGAAGCAACATCCTGCCTGCATGCAGTAGCTGAGGCGGTTTGGGGTCTAGTGATTCAACCTGCACTGTAATTTCAGATATTTGGACCAAAACTCTCATTGTTGAGTCAAATTTGCATAATTTTAGTCAAGAACAATAAGAAAGCACCATTGCATAATCTGAACATTTTTTTAATTAACAAAGCTGTACTTAGAAAGAATGATTTTTCCAACAATTTCAAGATGCTCTTTTTGCAATCTCTTAAAAATGTCACATTCATACTTAGTGAATGTCGATGTAGGCAGATTATTCTTTGTGGGTGTTAACCTGATGGATGCTACCCCAAGTTAATTAATTCATAGTCACCCTAAACATCTGTGGGAGCAAAGTTAATTACCCAAGTTGAATTGATGGGTTTGACACCAAAAGACTGGAATCATACTGGCATGATCAGTGGAGAAGCTGATACATTGTAAGATACCATCATCCTACATCCCTGTAAATTGTCTGTCAACTTTTTATAAGGAGAAAAATAAATGAGAAAACATTTCATAATTGCTTCTTCTTCTCTTAAAGACAGTTTATATTACTGTAGAATGTATATGAAACTGGTCTAAATCACTGTGCTTGAAGTAATAGACCTAGCACTTTGTAGTAGAAGTCTGGAAGGTAAACTGGAATTTACACCAGAGATTGTGGGTATGATTGCTTCAACAATAATATTGGTAGAGGACAGTATGAATCTCTGAGAAGTTTATAATTACAAATATAACTTTAAATGTATTTGGAACTTAAATAATTCTCTAAGGCATTTTTGAACCCTGGGTCTTCGACATTTAACTTCCTATACTGATTCAATTTATGGTGTCCTAATTGCCCTTCATCACTTTTCTCTGTATAAATTTCTTCATTACTTTTCATAACTGTAACATGGATTTAAAAAAAAAACCCACAACCCTTAAAAATCACCCAAAAAGATCCTTGAAACCAGGATTTTGAAGCATTTGGAGTGCAAATTATGACAGACTTATGAAAAGCACATAATGTACTTATGCAGATTAAACCAGTCCTCAAAGGGATTCTTACAAGTTAAAAGAACATGTGGAGATAAAATTTAAAAGGCTCTGCAGTCCATTTCAAATTAATTTTGAATTGCTTTCAAACTTCTAAAACCCCTGCTTTGTTTCATTTTCTGAAGTCTTGTTATCTCATATACTGTTTAAATTGCACGTTTTTCCTTCAAGATATTGTGTATTAAGAACCTGACTTTTTTCAGGTGAAATGACCTTTGGATTTGCATTGTCTGTGAAGATGGATGACCTTTGATACTTGCTCTCATTGATCTATTCTAACCACTGTATGGTCAGGTATTCAACCTATTCCTGTTTTAATTCTCTCTTTCACTTTCCTTACTAATCTAATAACATCAGGAGGCCTCCACTGCAGTAAAACATTGAAATAAAGTATTACAGTTTCTGTAGCAAAAGGAGGTGACATATTTTGCCCCTGACTGTTCAAAAAAAAAAAAAAGAAAAAAAGCTGCACAGAAATTGGGATTTGAGACTTGATTTTGTGCAAAAAATTATCATATATTGAGGTAAAAAATATTAAGTCTGGTATGTAATTGGTTTATTTTGAGGTGTTGAGGTCTATTTGTGGGATTTATTATAAGTAGTAGAAGTAGTAACAGTAGTAGTAGCAGTAGTAGTAGTGGTAGTACGGAGTCATTAACAGTTGTTCAAATGAAATACCTGAGTGACTTAGAGGATGTCCAAAACAAAGTTCCATCATAAAAGAGCAGGTTTTTTGCTATTTGCATACATGAAGGTTGAAATCTTAAAATATTTTGTTTTATTCATACTTGCATATTGACAATCACTTAATTTACTTCATATCTTACCTCCTACAAAGTCCTTTTCCCATTATGTCTTTCCTACAGAAGTGTTTTCTGGTCCAATAGCATGATTCTCTTTTGAGACACTTGAGAAAGAACTTTCTACTTAATCTTTGAAAGAAAATGAGGAAGTGCCATGATGTTTCCCTATAAGTAGCCAGATATTTTGGTAGTAAAGCAACTGCCAGTCAAACAGCCAAAAGGATTCAAGAACATGTTGAATAATTAGAAAGTTATTTGGGGTTTTTTTTGCAGCTGGGGTTTTAATAGCAAAATTGAAACCTGTAATGACAGACACAGGATATTTTCCTCTGTAATTTAACAGAATCTTCATATATGAATATCTTAGCTAGGTTTACTGTCTTATGCATGTGTTATATTCTCTGGGAGTTGGGAGCTTGTATGTCTGACAGATCTTTTGTTTTATTCTGTCAGTGGCAGAGTTTATGTAGATGACAAGAATCAGCTTTCTTTAGGTCTTTAAGAAAAAAAAGTTGTGATGAAGAATCTCTGCACAAAAGTACTCTCTGCAGGTGAAGAATTGGCCTAAAAGTAAAAAACTTAGAAACACAATCTGGATTATGTGATATTTTCAGCCTTCCAAAGATTAATTTTTGAAGATGGGTGAGGGTTTTTTTAGGAAATGGATTCCTGCTGTCAGAAAAAGGCAAAGCAAGGTCTTTATTTTGAAACAAAAATAAATTTACAGATATAAATATATCATATTTGTACTGTCAAACAGAAGGTGATTTTACTTTAAATGATTGCCATTCTTATCTAGAAAATTGTGCAAAGAACGAGGAAAACATGGAAAAGCACTTTCTGATAATTTGAAGTTACTGTCCAATTTTTATTTTTTCTTTTGAATGAAGAATGACATTTCTTGAATGCATGAAGATTTAAAAAGAGATGTAAGACTTTTTCATGTGTGGTCATATTGTGTTCCATTCAGTGTGTTATGCATCTTTACATTCTTTTAGCCACTTTTTTTGAGTTAGATTTAAAAATATCAAAAAAATTTAGTTGATTTTCTAAAGACTAGATTTTCCCAATATCCTTATCTTGAATTTCCTATTGAAACAGATTCATTTCAGATATTTTTTTCCTTCTGCTGTAAAAGGAAAAGTTTTTCTTAATCACACTTATTTGACAGTTATTACCTTTACTAATGTGCTTTATAATGCTCATTATTATACAATTAATGGATGAAATATATCTATCTGAGGTGTAAGTACATGCACAGTATTAATTTCTAACTTGTAAAAATTATAGTAAAGTCCTCTTATCAGCCACTAAAGGTATCCAAGCACAATCAGAATTTAAATAGTATTGCAATATGCTGTAATTACATATTCTAATCTTTTGGGTTTTGTTCAATGAACAGGATGCAACTGTAAAAAAATCTGCAACTCGTGACAATGAGATAATTAGAGCTGAGTAGATTCTAAAATTACTTTTATTTTAATTTTTCCTTCACCTTCTCACCCACTCGGAATTTGAGTTTTTTCCTGTGGTTTTAGAATTCCACAGTGCTAGTTTAAAAATAAAAATTGGCAGAAGCTTTTTAAAGGTATCACCCTCTTCTGCAAAAAAAAAAAAAAAAAAAGGGTAAAAAAATGCACTGATGTTTGTCCGAGTTTATCAACCACCCTCAGCACTGAAGAACATGGTTCTGCATTGTATCAAATAATTTTGTCTATTTTAAAATATAAAATCCAAAACTAAAACAGCATCCTGAATGTGTATAGTCACAACTAAAAGATAGGGAAAACTCAACCAGTAAGAAATCTCCCCAGGGCAACCCCCCAAGCCCCTCAAAAAATTAATTAAAAATTGAATAGAAGACAATTACATAAGTTGTACGCCCATCTGATTGACCAGTATTATCATGTATTCCAGCTTCTCTGTATAGACAGACAAAGGAAAGTTTGCAAGTTTGGATGCACGGCACTAAAAGATAAGGCAGAAATCAGAAGGACCTTGTAGTGATGATATGCAAGGAGACATCGTACAAGAGGTTTCCTTTGGCAGCTGCACTAATGAACTGTCAACAAAAATGACCAAAAGGGCTATGGGTTCCCTATTAACAGTTTAATAACTGGCATGTTACTTACCACATCATAAACAAGATAAGGATATTCTTGGAGCTAAAGAAGAAAAAGTGTATTGTGCAGTTTCCACTTCTTTTTCACAAATTAGTTTTGAAAAGAAAGAACAAGGAAAGCCTAGTAGAGAAAAGATGTTACTTATTGTTCATGTCAAATATAAACATCTGAATTAAAAGTTTTGCTTGACTAGGATGCTGTTCATGCTGATTCTGCCTACCCTTTTTTGTGTAGTGCTGAGGTGACCTTACTATATAACTCTGAGGCTTAGGCTCACTGATTGGTACAATCATGCACCATCAACTGTCATTATTAATCTTTTTTTGTGAGTTGCTCATTGCCTTTCTTCTTTTGCAGTTGAATCACATAGCAAAAGTTTTAGGCATCTGAAAGAAATGTGCAGAATAATAGCTACTAATGTGAAAAATGAGCTTACTGCACTGAACATCTATCCAGGAAAGATGAAAAAGGAAATAGAGACCTTTGATTATAGATCTGTATCTCTCAGAAATAAGGACAGAAGTAAATTCTTAATCTAAGTTCTTGTTTTTGTCCAATTCTTTTGATTATTAAAGTTTTCTTTTTACTCATTCCTTATGAATCTAATTATTCAACTTAACACCGTTATCACATTACTCTGTCCTGGTGAGTTGCCTTACACACTTTGTAACCCTTCTTTCAGATATGTATTTCTTTCAGGCTTTGTAGATTGCACATATATGAGTTACTTTTGTATGCAAAACTGTCAACTTTTTTTAATGGAATTGCAATAAGTTTGGTAGAAGAGAGTGGGAACTGAAGTGATGATTCCCTTGCCTTCAACTTCATACACCATCAGCAGTTAACCCACAGTGAGATGTGTTTGGTTCTGCTAGGGAGAATATGGAGCATATCACCTGCCTCAGAAGACATGCTGAAAGCACGTATAACCTTTGTTACACTATGATGCATTGCAGAGCATATATTATGCTTTTGTTCATCTATGATGTTATTTCTTCTTCAAGAAGAAAAAAATAAATTAAAAAAAAAATCCCTGTAGTGCATTCCTTAGCTGTGAAGCTCTGCTGGAAGACTCTGTGTGAATGTCTCTGTGAATTAATCTTATATAGTATCACTCCTTCTTGGAAATAATTTAAAAGTTTCCATATGAGGGGCATCGTTTACTACCCCTTCTATAGTGATTGAGAGGTTGCCATGTGTTACCTTATTGTGTTTTTAATGCTTTAAAGTGAGTTGCAAGAAATTTAGTTAAAGCTATCACTACAGGAAAAATGTTATCATACGCTATACAAAGAGTAAACCAGTTGTGTCTAGGGTCATATTCAAAACCAAATGGACCATATAACTCTTTTGAAATTGGTAGAACAAGGTGATTTATATTAGTTGGGAATGTGACTGCTCTGCTACTGATTTGATTTACTTTGACTGCATTTTGAGAGCATATTATTTTCTCTTTACATACAGAATGCTTGCATAGATGAGAATGGAGATGGTCTTGACGTTGTATATAACTACAAAAAAATAGATCAAACATATATATTTTTTTAATTTTTATGTGTTTTTCTGTGTATGTGCACATGTAGTTTTCCCCAAAAATATTGTAAATGAAAATCTGCTTGATTGCATGAAAAGTAGAGAAAATTATGAGCTTTATTTCAATGATACTTTGACTATGGGGGAAAAAAAAAAACTATGCAAAGAACACTAAGACAGTAAAAAAGCAGCTTGTCTCAAAGTCTTCTTAATAGCATGTTAGGACTGGTGCTTTCAAGGATGGCACACAACCAAGACTATTACTGGAATTCTGCAGTCATGCTTCCATAACAGTTGGGATAATAATCGGTTGTCCTGAAATGCATTAACTGACCAAAGTTATTATGGAGTAACCAGAAACCTGTGCTACATCACAGGAGGCTTATCAGTGGAGTATTAGTACCCACCAGGAATCAGACTGTTGAAAAAGGATTTTGTATATACTGAAACCTGTAGGAAAAACACATTAGTGTTATCAGAGGTACCTCTGTCATATCAACTCTTTGTTTACCCTTACCCTGGCCCATCTTTTAAAATGGCCATTTGAGTGCCAGACGGGCAATACACAGTGTTGTTCAAGACTCAAAAAATATCTATAGTGTGTGACATGTCAAAAATCAGTGGCAATATTTTTTCTAGATATGTGAATACCAAGGATTTCCCTTCGACATTTGTTAAGCCCTCAAAGTTTTCAGTAGGACTTCTAGTTACCTGAAAGTTCTGTCCAATTATAATTCCATTGATTTCAGTCCTTCAATCAATACTGAGATGTATTGGACCTCATGGGAGATATCGACCTTGGCTTCACTTAGTCCGTGTGTAACTTGTAACCCGATGAATCATAACAGTTAAGAAGGATTTTGCCTCTGTAGGGTCTTGAGAATATTTATGAGTATTTGGTTAGAGGAATGGAAAAAGACTGTTTCTACTGCCTGCATCTGAGCTTGGAAGATGTAAACAAGGCAAAAGTGAATAGTTATTTCTGGAATAAATAGTGCAGAAAATTTTTTACTTTTCATCCACATCTTAAGTAATTCTAAATGTAAACCAGCAAGGACGACTTTGAATCTTAGAAACATTACATGAATCTTACCATGTGATAGTCTGTTTTATGGGTCAAGGAGAAGAGAGATTACCCACAGCATAAAGTGTGCTATTTGGCAGTTCTCCAAGAAGTGAAAATCCACTTTTCCTTAGAATTAGTAAGAGAACTGTGACCTAATTTCATTCATTGCATTCTGTGCATCTTCACTCTTTTTCTCCGATCAAGCACAGGTCAACTCCTTGACTAGAGGTAAGAATAGCTAGTGAGAGATACATTATCCACCTTTGCTCATGCAACTGAAAAAGAGGATTCTGATATTCCACCTTCTCGAAAAGAGTTCTTTTTTCACTGATTGCTTTTTTTCTAAAAGGAAAGAATTAATTTAAAAAAAATTTTGATTTGTTGAGGTTTGTGTATAAAGCTGTTAATGTTGATCCTAGAGCAATTGTAACTAACCATGGCTTTTGACACTGAATAATATTTTGTAAAAGATGAATATGAAAAAAAGGGAGAAGTCAAGCCACAACATATAAATAAACATTTACATGATTCTCTAATATTGCTGATTAACAGTTTGTCTCTCACTGAGTCCTTGCAATAAATGTGAGAAAGGTATTGCGAAGATTTAAAGTATTATAAAAGTTTTATAAAGAATTTTCAGAGTATATGACAGAATAGAAAGTATTAAGTAGTAAGACAGGAGGCAATGGGCAGAAACTGATGCACAGGAAGTTCCACCTGAATATGAGGAAGAAATTCTTTACTGTATGTGTGCCCATGCACACATACAGACTGTCCAGAGAGGGTGTGGAGTTTCCCTCACTGGAGATATTTAAGAACTGTCTGGACACAGTCCTGTTCAATGTACTCCAGGATGACCCCACTTAAGCAGGAAGTTTGGACCAGATGACTGTGGTTCCTTTCAACCTGACCCATTCTGTGATTCTGTGATTACGATTTTTTTTCCTCTGAAGTAAATACTGTTAAAGCATGTACAGAAACATTTAGTTCCCTGCACTAGGTGTTTAATTTGAAATTTCTGCTCACTTTTAGGTATTGCTTTGAGTTGTTGTGTATGATTTGCTCTAGAGAATTCTCAGTTCTGAATCAACAGCAATGTGCTAAAACTCCACTAGTTATGTGTGATAACGGCAGCAATTGGAGTTGTAGATTTATAGCAGGCAGAAACCCAGCTCCTGTTAATAAAAAAAGCAATAAAACAAAAAAAGACCCCAGGTTCTGTAACAGCAGGTCCCACTGGAGGGGTGGTGGTAAAACTGCGTATGCGTGAGTGCACACACAGGTATGTGACAGAAAGAGAAGAAACCAGGCAGTGATGAATGAATCTAATTTCCTTCCATGGGAAGGAGAAGGTCTTATGGATTAAAGACTGACAGAAAATACAGAGTGTTTTGACTCAGCTTCTTTGTACTGTCTTGATTTCCAGTTAGGGGAAATATAGTCTACAAAAAGAGTGTTGCAAAATAAATTCACAAACAGTTGGAAAACTGCACCAGGAGAGAAGCAATGATTGATTTGCTGTCAAAATGAAGACCAGCATTATATAACCACCTGTGATTCTGTAGGCATCTCGTCTGGTAGCTTTTCTTTCTTTTTTCTTTTTTCTTTTTTTTTTTTTTTTTTAAATTTGCTGTTTTTAAAATTCATTTTATGTTTTCTGGATGAGGAGGAGACACTGCCTAAATTGTTGACACAGGCGAGGAAGGGCAGAAACCATAGTGGCCGATAAACACACTGGATAACTCATTACTCAACTAGATGGGTTATAGGAATAAATGTACAGTCCTGCATGCAGGTAGGAATAACCTCACTTATAATTAGAAAGGCGAGACACAGCTGGCCTAGATGCAGCCTTTGGAAAACAACATAATGGGCAAGTAATTCATAAATTTTATTTTAGTCACTAGTACTTAACGATAATGATGCTGTTGCTAAAGAGACAAACATTCTTCTGAGCTGTATAAATAGGTGCATTTTTTACACACATGTGGAAATTATCTTACTCTTGAATCTGTAATGGCAATGCTTGCCTGTAATATTGTGACCAATATAAGAAACTGGTACCCCAAGAAAAATCTGGATCAATTAGAGTCCCTGTGAGCCAAATAAGAATGATGGAAAATCTGGAAGTAATTATCCAAGAAGAGAAACTGAAGTAACTGAAGATGTCTACAGAAGAGATATTTTAGAAAACAACTGGATAATACATTTTATATACAAAAAAAATTTCTTCCAGAAGATCGGAAATAAGTTGTTCTTTTTGTTGTCTTTATAGTAAAAAACCACAGGGTTTAAATGGCACTGAAGAATGATTTCTTGATTGTGCAGGAAAAGCTTCTAACACTAGAGTAGATGGATTAGGAAAACTTTGAAATATCCATTTTTTCAGGCTCTTAAAATAAATTTATATGATATGACCTTGAACAAACCAGTACATTTGGACAGTAGTTTTTTAGGTCTAGTTTTCTAGAATTCTGTCGTTATAATTGTCATAACCTCAAAACAAGCATTCTGGACACTCTGAACATGACTGGTGTTGTGGTTAACCCCAGACAGCAACTAAGCACCACACAGATGCTTGCTCACTTTCACCAGGAGGGATGGAGAAGTGAATTTGGAAAGTAAAAGGGAGAAAATTCATGGGCTGAGACACAGACAGTTTAAAACCACTCACATGAGCAAAGTGAAACAAGAAATTCATTCACCACTTCCCATGGACAGACAGGTTTTCAGCCATCCCCAGAAAAACAGGGTTCCATCACCCTTAAAGATGACTTGGAAAGACAAACACTGTCCCTCCAAATGTTCTCACTCTTCCTCCTCCTTCCTCCAGATTTGTATGCTAAGCATGATGCCATAGGTATGGAATGATCCTTTGGTCGATTGGAATCAGCCGTCCTGGCTGTATCCCCTCACAACGCCTTGTGCACCCCCAGCCTCCTCTCTGGTGGGGTGAGGTGAGAGGTAGAAAAGGCCTTGACTCTGTGTAAGAACTGCTCAGCAATAACTAAAACATCCCAGGGTTATCAACCCTGCTTCCAGCACAGATCTCAATCACAGCCCTGTATTAGCCACTGTGAAGAAAAGTAGATCTATCCCAGTCAAAATCAGCAAAGCTGCCCAGACCCCCTGGCACACCTGAAAGATTAGGAGGTGAACAGTGTGTGTTGGCAGTGGATAATTCTAGGGATCAATGCAAATTTATTTTACAGTAGCTCCCTGAAAACCAGTTTCTAACTCTTTATATTTAGATGCTCAAGAGACCGAGTCTAAAAATCTCCAGATCCCTGTAGTAACTTCTGTGCCTTCTGAGCCCTGTTTAATAAGAATGTATAGGATTAAGATACTTTATTTGATTGTAGTTTGAGCTTTGAAGTTTAGGGAGAAATTCCAGTCTTTCTTTTTACTGTCTAAAAATACTTTGCCTTTCCAAAAATTTAATCAGTTCTAAAATGCTTTTTCATTGCAGATGTTCATACCCCCATATTAACTCTTGCTTAAAAGACAGGATCATAGCTGTTTTATTAATCAGACCAGACTTTTTTAGTCTGTTATGTATTGAGAATGTTGCCCCATCTAATCTGTGTTTCTTTCTTCTAACTTAAAAAGATATATCTTTTCTTTGCCTATTACAGTCATTTCACTACTGCTCAGTGTGGTCCTGACTTCATATTTTTTGAATGTGTTTTGTCATAATTTCTTCCATTCATTTGAAAATGCAGTTACTGTTCATAATTAGACTCGACAGGAGAAGAGTCAGAGCTCAAAATCTAAACATTACTCATTTAAATTTTAAAATATTGGTTCATCAACCCAAAGTAATCCCTTTCTTTTTTCTCTTCCCAAAGTCAGGGTCCAAGAACTCACGTTTCCAATTCTAGCACTGTGATATTGAGTCTCTTCATTTTGTATATTTCATTAATTGAAGCCAATGATCAACATTTAAGCTAAATAATATGCAAATGGAGAAATCATTCTCTAATTGACACATTGTGTTTATTGATTTATCCTATAGACATAGGAATTATTATTCTAACCAAAATGACAGGATGGCCATGTGAACTCTTGACCAGTCCTCTTCATCCCGTATTCCTTTTTTTGTCACTAAAACCAGACACCTGTAATAGACAGGTTAGATCTGTAACAGAGACAAGAAACAGACATTTCCTTTTTGGTTTATCTGAGTGTAAAAACTGAAGTTCAGAAATGTATTCTGCATCTTATATTATTCTTAGCAGTTTTGATTAAGGCGGAAATACAGTGCCCTTTTAAAAATTAATACTTTACCTGAAAACAACTTGCAAAACAAATTCTTTTATCGTCAAGATAGTCATGATTCAAGTGCCATTTTAAATACTGCAGTAAAATATTGGTTTACATACTATGAATTGTGATTGATATGAGATACTAATATAACACAAATAGCAGTAATAAAAAAATCACAAATACTAAATTTCAATGGTAATCTAATAACAGTATAATTTCTTGGTAAAATAATGCTACGGAAGCTCTGCACACTTATAGGACATTCCAAGTGCTCACCGCATTAATTAAAAGTAAAAATTCATGAAGAATTTTTAAATATAACATATAAATATTTTTAAAAATGCAAAGGGAAAAATTGGGGATTTCACAAATATTCTGAAATTAAAAATATAGATTCTTGTCTGTCTACTATTTTATTTTTCATTTTTGTGAACAATAACTTTAAGTTTGTTCACTATTTCCCAAAAGTGATTTTATGTTTATGACAATTGTCTGTATACTCCCTTTCTTCCTTCATAACTTTGATCTTATTTACTTAAGTAGGGGGATTTTTTACTTTATTTTATTTTAGCCTGATTTTCCCCCTTAATTTTCTGTTGCCCTTTAGATTTACCATACATCTGTAATTTTGCTGGCATGACTGCCTTTTCTCATTGAATGAACTCATATTCTCTGGATAGTTGTGTTTATTGACTGCATTTTATGGAGCATGCTGTAGTTTATCTGTGCTGTTTTATTTCTAAGTTTATTTTTTTACTTCAAAGCAAATTAGCTCTCTGGACTGACTTGCTGAGTGTGCTACTGCCAAAAATAGCAGTCTTGTTTTGTTCATCACTGAATTCTCTGAGGCTACAAAGTTGTGTTACTGTATTTACATCTCAATATAAGGTCTTTGGTTACTACTTTCTTGGATCATTTGCCAGGAACTTCATTCAAATAAAACTTTGATAGTGAGGCCAATGTATTTTTGATAGTAACTTCATTCATTGCTGTCGAATCTACTTTCAAATAAGAACTTTCTGCAGAGTTTTGTATTGATGTCTTGCAATTGGTCATTATTAATTTTTTATTATTATTCTTGAAATAGAACCTATTTTATAAATAAATAATAAATCTTGATTTATTTGAAAGTATGAATTATCTATCACTTCACCTTTACAAGAAGGGCATGAAAATAAGAGTTTATAGAGTTGTGCTGATTGATAGAGTATTATGGGTGACATTCTGTTTCCATGTAAAGCTTCTATAATAGTTTGTTACTGGACTAGAATGTGCTTTCTTCAGAATTTGTGACTATAATATTGGTGAAAATTTTACTAAAATTTTATGGTTTTGCTCCATTTATGTTTATATCCATTATCTTGTCTTGTATACTCTCAGGTAATCTCTAGATCACCACTAATTAACATTTAATATATGCACATTCAACACTTATTTTCTTTTAATCTGCTGGTGCAAATAGTGGTTTGAAATTTTATTATTCTGTATCCAGTATCCATGAGGTATAAGAGCTTCAAGAGGCTAATTTGCCTGCTTTTTCCTTGTGGAAGGCAACAGTACCATGATTAAATTTCCTGCAGTGCATAAGCTGCTGCAATTGAGGCTTTCTCAGGCACTCATGTCCTTCACCACTTTAGTTACTTAGGACACCAAAGGGATCATGATGTTGTATAACAACATGTTATACATGATGTTGTATAACTAGGATCCTAGGATCCTAGTAACTACAGACCCGTCAGCCTGACCTCAGTACCCGGTAAGGTAATGGAACAGTTTATATTAAGCGCCATCACACAGAATTTACAGGATGGCCAGGGTATCAGACCCAGCCAGCATGGGTTTAGGAGGGGTAGGTCATGTTTGACTAACCTGATCACCTTTTATGACCAGGTGACCCGCCTGGTGGATGCAGGGAAGGCTGTGGATGTTGTTTATTTGGACTTCAGCAAGGCCTTTGATACTGTCTCCCACAGCATACCCCTGGATAAGCTGGCAGCCCGTGGCTTGGACAGGAGCACTCTGTGCTGGGTCAGGAACTGGCTGCATGGCCGGGCCCAGAGAGTTCGGGTGAATGGTGCTGCATCCAGCTGGCGGCAAGTCACCAGCGGTGTCCCGCAGGGGTCAGTGCTGGGGCCAGTTCTGTTCAATATTTTTATTGACGACATGGATGAGGGTACTGAGTCTTTCATTAGTAAATTTGCAGATGACACTAAGCTGGGAGCGTGTGTCGATCTGTTGGAAGGACGGAGGGCTTTGCAGAGAGACCTGGAACGGTTGGACAGATGGGCAGAGTCCAATGGGATGAAGTTTAATAAGTCCAAGTGCCGAGTCCTGCACTTTGGCCATAATAACCCCCTACAACGCTACAAACTGGGCACAGTGTGGCTGGACAGTGCCCAGGTAGAAAGGGACCTGGGGGTTCTGGTTGACAGCCGGCTGAATATGAGCCAGCAGTGTGCCCAGGTGGCCAAGAAGGCCAATGGCATCCTGGCCTGTATCAGGAATAGTGTGACCAGCAGGAGCAGGGAGGTCATTCTTCCCCTGTACTCAGCCCTGGTTAGGCCACACCTTGAGTACTGTGTCCAGTTCTGGGCCCCTCAGTTTAGGAAGGACATTGAGACGCTTGAGCGAGTCCAGAAGAGGGCAACGAGGCTGGTGAGAGGCTTGGAGCACAAGCCATATGAAGAACGACTGAGGGAGCTGGGGTTGTTTAGCCTGGAGAAGAGGAGACTCAGAGGTGACCTTATCACTCTCTATAAATTTCTGAAGGGTGGCTGTGGTCAGCTGGGGGTTGGTCTCTTTCTCCAGGCAGCAACGGACAGAACAAGAGGACACAGTCTCAAGCTGCGTCAAGGGAAATATAGGCTGGATATTAGGAAAAAATTTTTCACAGAAAGAGTGATTAAGTACTGGAATGGTTTGTCCAGGGAGGTGGTGGAGTCACCATCCTTGGATGTGTTTAAAAAAAGATTGGATGTGGCACTTGGTGCCATAATCTAGTTGAGGTGTTGGAACACGGGTTGGACTCGATGATCTTGAAGGTCTCTTCCAACCTAGAAATTCTGTGATTCTGTGAAAAACCAGTGACAAAACTGTGAACTTCGTTGGTGAAATATACAATTATTAATTTTAAATATACTCAAAGTCTGTTTTGTGTTTTGTTCTTGGAAAAAAACTTCCAACCAAACATTTTCTCTCCCTTAACATTCAATAAAAGCTGTGATCAATGAGTTGCTATCAAAGATGTGAATTAGCAGTTCACATATCTACATGATTTAAAGAACAGTTTTCTCAGCTGTTGGTGACTGGAGCCCTTCCTGTGTTAGTGAGGCACCTACTGAGAAGGTGTGCTAGTTTCCACTACAAAAATGGTTAAGTAGTCTTCTGACTGTCCTCTATCTCAATATCCTTGGCTATGAGTTTTTGTCTGAGTGCAGAAGGAACTGCAACCTCTCTCAGCAGACTCTAGACTTCTAACATTGAAATGACGAATTAAAGATATTTAAATATAGACTTTGGGCAAATACAGGGTTTTTGGCTACCAGCAACAGAATTCAGTCGAATTGTGTTCCCCGCTTCCCTCTGTTTTGTGTTTATGCTTTCATTTAAGGGTCAAATTAATTTATATAAACTTGCACTATAAAGGTTCTGTCTTTCACTGGGTGAAATGAAATATATACACTCATTTGAATACTCAGAAGCTTTTCATCTTATTTTCTCCCCTTTCCTATAGCAGAGGGACAGTGACAGAGCAGCTTTGATGGGCACTTGGGCAGCCAGCTGAGGCCAATGCACCACACTGTCCAGCTATGTTAAATACAACAAGTTTGTCACAATTCCTCATTTGCTACGGCACAGATATCAGCAGTAGCAGGCGTATGAGGAATAGAATGTGAGCTGGTGCATTATATAGAGCAGATCTAGTGGGGTGCTGCATCAATCCTCCTGTGCCCAGGGATACAGAAATGGCAGAACACATCACGTAAAGGGAAATTATGATAAAGGTGATGTCTTCCTCTCTCACTCCCATGAAGCCAGGGGGAAACCTGAAGAGAAAACCCAGTGGAATGAAAGTTAAGTCACAGACATATGGACATTCAGGGACTGTGCAAGTAAATTAAACAGTCCTGGGGAATCTTTCTGGACTCAGTTGTTGTTGATGGTAAGATGGTAGAATTGATTCCAATAGATGCAGCTTGCAATTTTCCAGATTTTTTGGCTTGCTTAGGAACTGATGTATGCTCCAGTTCATTTTCTTGAATTATTTTTACTCCTTTTAAAACGTTTAGTTTTCTTTCAGCATCAATCTCAGCTTCATGCCCACCTGCACATCTTTCTGTTGCATTACTTTTATCTCTTGGTTTCCTGTATATCCTGCTGTAAGGAGTTAAAGAGTACAGTTCCCTGTTTCAAACAATGTCAAGGCCATGGAAGGAATTTGCCATAAAATAAATCACCAGAGTGGGAACTTGAGATGAGCATAGAAGGGAGGAATTAGCAACAGGAAGGTGCTGTTTCCTAGCCTGGTGGAGGCGAGATCTGGCTAGCACGTCCTGGTTAACACACATGGACAGAAATTCCCACTGCAGCAAACTGTGTGAAAGGAAGCAACTCCTCGTACACCGTGTCACTGGTCAAACAAAGACCACCGTGGTATTTCACACCAATCAACCCCAAGGGATCTACTATCAAGATCCCCAGTTACCCTGCCTCAGAAGTGGCTCCTAACACCTGCACTAGCCCCTTTTCACCCTTCTGTCTCTTAAGTATTTCACCACGTTTTTGAAGTAGCTTTGGAAAAATGAATAAACATGAGCCAACACGATGTTTGGTGCTCCAACATTGCCATGTATAATGTCTCTTTCTTCACCTTGTGTTATGTATCTTGTAAACTCTGAGAAAATCCTGTGTTTGCATAATGGGACTTCAATCTCATCTGAAGGCACCTGTGTAATGAAAGTGATTAATATAGTGCATCATTGTTAGACAATGATTCCAATTATGCAGAATAATAATAAAGGTGTTTTTTCAGGTCCAGATTCCTTTGCTGGATTTGTTTAAATTTAGTAAGCATTATAAAAGCTGTGAAATGTTCCTGATTTGCATTTCAGAGTGGTGAGAAAGCATAACATTGGGGTTTTAGAAGTGCAAATTTCCTTAGTGTCTTTCTTTATCAGAGGTTGTTCATGAATTACAGACTCAAACTTGATTCGCTAAAGAAACATCATAGAACTCAGAGCAATTTACACGCTTACATATCTCCTAGATTATATGAAAAAAGAAAAAAAATTGTTTTGTTTCAAGGACAATATTAGAAACCTATTTTACCTTTTTAGTCTTATGTGCTATCTCAAAACTTTTAAACTGTATTTAATACCAGATACAATATTTATTGTATTCATATAACTTATGAATATGTATATATTATTAAAAGTAATATATGAAGCTGCATTTCATTATTAATTTTGTAACTGTATTTGTCCATTCATATTAACATTATATGTCAAAGATTTTTTAAGACTTCAAAGAAATTATCTTTTTCTGTGCCTGAATTGAATTTGTTCTTTGGTATAAAAAAAAGCAGTTCCTTTGTTATAGAATTTCACAAATTCTAGTTTGTGAATGAGATGTGATTGACCTTGACGGATGACAAAAGAGTTTTTTTACTGAATTAGAAAATTATGGGCTTTTATTTTTAATATGTAATGCCTTATAGAATTTTTTTTAGTGTACCCTTTGGTGTCTAAAATTATCCCATTTCTGTTTCTTTTTTCCTTGAAGATTAAAACTTTCCTAATGGACCACAGAAGTTTTATTGTTGATTCTGCGGCTGGAACTCAATGTAGTTGAACTAGTATATCAAAGTTAAGCACATAGTATTTCTGTGGGTAATAAACACTCTGAAGTTCTTTGGGAGATTGATTCTGAATAAACCTGTGATACCGGAAAAAAAAAAATGTAGCAAGTTTTTCTGCCTGCAAAGATTCTTTTCTTTTAAATACAATACAGCTAGTTTTTCTCATCTAAAAAGCCCTAAGCATTAAATTTCAATATTAAATCAGAAATACACTCTCAAATGGAGTTTCTCTCTATAGCAGAACTCAATCACTTCTGCAATCTAATATCTCATTCCTATTGCATTAGAAATTGGGTTTCAGACAAGAAAAACCTCATTCACTGCTGATAGTATGCAGTAAAATAAACTGCTCAAGATTGAATCCATATTCATTTTATATCCAAGATCAAAGCTAACACTTTTTGTACAGGTCTTCATCTGTGGCTTGAAAATTATGACTGCTGTGATGTATCCAGGGTTTTAATTTAACTTTATGGTTCAGATAGTGATGAGACATGTGAAAGGGAAACATCAGGAAATAAATGTTTCTCTGTTTCCTCATTTTTAGTAAATATTTTGAGTTCTGATGCATTTAGTTGTCATTTAAATCTTATAAAATAATGCCAATAGATGATTAATATAAAATCAAGTACACTCATACAACTCTTTTTCATGCAACTCTTGTAACTTGTTTAAGGACTTCATTTCTTTACTGTAAGAGTTATGCCACCTTGGGGCACTTTGTTATTTTCATAGATAGCAGCTATGACCTTGTGTTTCTTTTGGTGCCATTTCTCCTGAGAAAGAGAGTTGATAAAATTTGTACTGGGAGAGAAGTTCCATTTTACTGCCAAATCCAGCATTTTTTATGGGGTTTGGTGGCAGTATTTGGATCGTGTATTTTGTTGTCATGGAGACGCTGCAAAAAAATTGGTGGCAGAAAATCTGGTAGCTGATCTTCATGTTAGTGTTAGCTTTTCATGTGACTGTGGTTATTTCATGGGTTATGTGATTTCTAGTTCTGTCCCCACTACCCGAACCCTGCCTGATGTGTCACTCTGCTGTAGTTAATGGAGATCCTATGGCTACACTGATGAATGTTGTAACTCATAGTCAAAAAGAATAATCAACAGATATTTCTTTGTCATGGTTTTGATGTGGATTTTTCAGAAGATTCACTGATACAGTAAAATATATGGAAATCGAGCATATTTTTAGATCCCATGGTTTTCATTTAAGTTTGGAAATAGTCTTAGATGTTGGGAACAAGGACATATGTATATTCAAAATACCATAGCCAGAACAACACGGGCTGTTGATGCCTAAAGATTTTTAGCCTTCTTCATATTTGTAGCTGTGTAGATTTGTAATATACAGTAATATGGCTTCCAGTAGCTTTCCTACTGTCTTTCATAGTTTAGCTAATTCCTTATTAACACATTCCTGAAATTCTGTTTAGTCTTGTTCTTAAGAAGATAATTCCTGACAAAGACATCTTTTTTTCTACCAGAACTTAAGAGACATAACAAGAAAATAGGGCAAAGAAGTCCCTGGACAGGTCCAAGGGCCTGACCCTGGGGTGGATTGCTGGGGTAACTAATCTCCTATTGGATGTATCAGCTAGATATACTAATCAGTTAACCCTATAAAAATTGTAGAAAAACTGTATCATGTGTGCATATAGCAATATTTTTTGCACCTTAAAGCTTTCATTAAAGATTTACTTTTATATTATCATTCTTAACATTGTTTGGAAAGGTTTTGTGTCTTATTCCAGGAAACTTATTCCAGCAAACAGCTTTGGCTGAAAGTTCTACGAAATTTTATCTGAGCATTAGATGTAAGAGGAATTCGGAAGCATCAGTCTGTTGGGCTGTAGCACCCATATTTGGGGCATCTCGTGCTATATCTTTTTCTGATGGATTTTTCCCAGTTGATACAGTTTGACTAAGACCTGCTGTTGGCAGAATGCTTATTTGCTGTAGGGCATCAAAAAGAAGAGATGTTGCTTATACTTGTTTGTTCTTTAGTGCTTCTTTTTTTTTTTTCCCACCTATTTACTTTCCAAAGTGTCTGAACACAAAATTAATAGCTTTTTTTATTGCTTGAGTTGGAGAGCAACATTGGTTTAGAAGCCTTCTCATTAATACTTTATTATAAATCACTAGCAGGATTTCAAAGGACTGAAAACAAACTTGTTTTTGTAAGACCAAGAACACTTCTGTGTGGATATATATATCAGTTTGAAACAGATTTAGTATGGTAATTAAACTAAATAAGACAGACAATTAAGAAATAGGATTCATTTTCATTAGAGCAAGTGATCATGTTTTTTCACTTTTTATAAATGTCATTATGTAAAAACAAAATTAATGATCTGATTATCAGGCAATTGATTTGATTGAAATCCTCTTGCCAGAAGTCCCTATCTTGAGGCAATGCAACTCTAAATCAAACAAAGGTTGTCTTTATTAAGCAGAACAGAGCCTTAGCAGAATTTTTAAGACCTGTGACATGTATGCCATAAGCAGGAAGAGATCAATATTAGACCTCCACTCGGATGACAATTACAATTTGCTAACATTGGCAGTTTAAACAGCCCAGCAGTTTTACACTGTAAGAGAAAATTAGTTTCCAGAATTTTCCGAGTAGCTTCTCTGATCAAGAGCTGATGGTAATGAGTTCAGTGCAACAGCATAGAGAATAGAGCAGTGCTTCTTCCTCTAGAACCTGACTCATTTGGTATTTAATTTTATGAGAGTACCTGTAATTCGTCATTATAACTGAAATGGCTCATTCTCTTGCTCTTCCTTTTCCTTTTTTCTTCTCCCAGAAATCTGTATTATCATACTGTTCTTTATGCACTGAGGGTGAGGAATAGTAACTGTATTTGCATTTTAGTGCTCACTGATGGCAAACTTTAACCTTTAAATTTCTCGGTTGTTGTGATAGGTGAGTTATGTTTTAAACACACAGAAGGAGAAGAACAATTTACCTCTCAAAGGAAGAGGGTAGAGGCACTTTGCAACATGCTCTTCAGTCTCGATGATAGACACATCTCTCTTCCAAAGCCTTAGTGTCTCCTACAATGTAGAGTCAAACTGTTTTTTCACAGTCTGCAAATCAACCCCAAGTAAATATCCTTTTTGTGAGTCATTTCTTGAATTTGTAAACTTGAATGCAAAGTGTCTATTACAGGTGGTAATACATATGATGGCTTATGCACAGAGTCCAAGGAGTAACATCCTACAAATAAATTCTCTTCCCCGCAGTTGTAACCACTGCCTTAATGAAATGTATATTATTTCTTACCTTTCAAAGACTGCAAGAGTGGAATATATTTACTTATTTATCTTTGTAAGGGAAATTGCTGTGGACATCATGTAGCCCCTTTCTAGAGAATTACTCGGACAGAATAATGAATAACATAATTCTGTAGATGGAGTCAAATTGGATGTCAGTGAGAATGTTGCAAAAAGATTATTCATTTTTCATTCATAAAAAGACTGGCATTGGAAAGGGAGATATATTTGGTTTTCATTATTTTCCTCAGGATGTAATATGACATAACTCTAAGAATAAAACTGCAGGTAGCACTTGCTGAGGTAACAATCCAGATGGTGGGAAGGTGAACTTGAATATATGACTTCCTGGAATTTTATCTGAATTTCTGCTACTGAATGTGACAGTTTAAAAAAAACCCCACAAAACCCATGTCAGATTATTCTTCAGCCATGCTTAAAATAAGTATGCCACAACATTGTAGTTATTTCTGTTATAAGGAAACTCACGATGCTTCCTTCACTTAGTGTAATGCAGGTAATTAAATGTCACTCTGACAATAGTGAACACATACACTCTTTTCACAGCACTGAGGATAAGCATCATGATCCATGAAACAGACACCAGTGGAGTTTGCTCAGCAACAGTCAGTTCTGTCAGGAATCTCAAGAGACGCCCCAGCAACACTTCCTTTTTTTAGAGTGATCCTGGCCTCCTTCAGTTCTATCAGCTCCTGTTATTCTGGCAAATATCAAATTAACGCCAATTTAAAGACTCCTTAGGTGACAGTACAACAATCAGTGACACCAGAATAGATAAAGTTGTGATTTAAGGTCTTAGTTACTATTAATATTGCAAAAAAGTGGTATAAATTCAATCTGAGATGAGACAATTTGATTTTTTTTTTCAGAAATATAAATAAATTTAAAACCACCAAGAAAGTCTCTATGGGGCATTTTTCCTAGATTTCAAAGATATGTCATAATTTTGGTACCACTGTTTGCAAAAAAAACCAAAAAAACAAAACACTTCAGAAAAAATAAATAATATTTTGAAAGGCTGGTCTTGGTGAGTAAAGATTATATTTGTTGGGTTTTACTGCCATAGAAACAATTATGGGAAACTTCAAAGTAAGGAAAGATTTTACTAAAGAATATCTTAGATTACAAAAATATAGTAACTTATTTGAGAACATTACTATTTAAAGCTTCAAAGAACTTTCTTCAAAATTTTCACATCTTACGGAGGTATTTGGAACAAAAGGAAAAAAAAACCTAAGTTCTGAGGTGAGATAGAGAGCTGGAAAACATCCATGAACTTTTTGCATTTACAAATTTAATACCAGAGAGTCATTGATAATATATTGAATGATATGAAAGTGCAGCTGTCACTTTCCAGAATCATGTGATTGAGTAGAAAGTGAAAATACACATCCAGAGCTTAGAGGGAGAAGAATTGTCTTTGTCTGCTTTTTAAAAATTTTTAAAAATTTTTTAAAATTCTCTTAAAATTCTCTGGGGTTTTTTGCTGACATTTTCTTTCATACAAGAAACCATGTGCAGTGTACCACAGTAAATCTGTTCTAGACAATGCAGTTTTCCTGGAGAAGTATTGCCATAGTACTGGAAGACTGTAGAGGCATGGCCATGTGCTCACTGTCAATGTTTATTTTTAGTTCAGTCACTAACTAGTCTTGACCTATGTTAGTTACCATTATTCTAGATGATTACCAGGTGTGGTTTGCAATTTGCAGAGGTCAAGACAGAGTAATATGATAAACCCACCTTGTTTTGAAGGACAAAATTTACCTTAACGCCTTACAGAAAATGAATTTCATATCCTGTGATGGCTTCAATCCTGTTTTCTGGTTAAGCTCGCAGAAAAGCAGTGCATATATATCTGTACATTTGTAGAAATTAGTAGTTTTGTTTGTGATATTGAGCAGGAACTAAAAATAACACACACTCTGACAACTTTATCTGAGTTTTTTTATGGCAAAGCATGCTTTAAACATCATGGCACAAAGGTCTTACAGATGTGTTTCATGTAAGCATCACTTCTGTGTGTGTGTATATATATATAAATCTTAGAGCAGATTTGATTTCTAATCCATAAATATTTCTCATGATGAAACACATTTTTTGGGGTGTTAAGTGATTGTTGTGATAGTCCACAACAGGCAAGAATTACACTGCAAATTGTAACAAAAAAAAAAAATTGTTTTGCTAAATCTTGTAAACACAAAGTAAAACACATAGACACATCACCAATGAAAAGGATGTTTATTGTGAACTAAATGTACGACTGAGCCTGAATAACAGAGGAACATTTGCTACTTTTTCCAAAATATTCTGGAAAATTTGTGTTAATAGATGTTATTATATATAGTTATTTTTTATGCATCTTTAAAACAGAATAATGAAACCAAGACCCATCTGAAATAAAGAAAGCAATGCCATGAGGATGCTTTTACTATTCAATTAATTTCTGAGTATATTCCTCTAACAATACAACAAAATGGATTCTCTTTTTCAAGAAAGTACATCTTATTTCTGCACAAATAATTCAAATTTCTTTCTGGTAATGTATAACTTAAAGCAGGAAAGCAGGATATTTAGGCATTTTATTTTGTTAGGAGAGGAATTTTTTTCCCCCAGAAGCAATATAATCTGAAATCTCAGAGCAGAAGTGGTTACTTTGCCTATGCAGTTGTTTACCAGAAAATAAAGAATTTGCTTTTAAGAGAGAAAGGTGTTAAAAGTTCCATCCAAATAATTTCTTGGTCTCAGTTTACATTAAAAGAGCTATTGAATATAGTAATCCCTTCACACAACATTCCTGTATTCTCAAATTTTCAGACTCTTATTATGACGATGAATTAATAGGAACAATTAGGAAGATGCACCCCAAGGTTTTCATGATTCTTTCTTTTTTCTTTTTAAGGAACAGATTGTGCCGTGCAGGGCAATTGTAGAGCTGCATTAGCATGGAGTGAGGCTAAGGGCAATGCTGCATCTCCTCTGAAGAATACAAATAAAAGGACAGTCTTTGTATCTAAGCAACAGTCCTGCCTGATGCTGAAGGAGAACATCATCTCTCATGCCTAACTATTCCTTTAACATGAATGAACCCCTGGAGGCACTTGTATGAAGACTTGCTCATGCTCCAGGGCTGCCATTCTGCAAAATTTAAAATATAGTGCCTTATTTCCTAGGTTTAACACAGTTCTCCAAACAATCACAGGAGAATTGAACTAGCTCAATAAATGACTGCATTCTTATCTGTTGTTTAGATTAATACCACGTCAATCCCTACTTCAGTCAAAACAGTGGGGAGTTTTTCTTAAGTCGGTGTGGAAATCATGACAACCAGGTATGATTCCTACCACACAGAGCTCTCTGCTGAGAACAAAAACTAATTCAGTTTGAAGGATACGGAAAATCCTACAGCTCTGCAGATGTTTACAGACTGCACTGGATTCTTCCTCAATATCAATATTGTAAATTTTGATAAATTATTGAGATTTCTTCTGGAAAAACAGCAATAAAATCACACCGCAGAGAATAAGAAGCCATCTTTATAATATTTCTATCTTTTTAAAATTTTGAAAAGCAAGAAGATAGTGGATCACTACATTTTCTAATAAGCTTTCTCACTGTTCCTGTGAGTTTAAGATGGACTAAATATTGTTCTTTATGATGTAAGAATCATGGAATGGAGCGAAAACTGTCTAACACAGCCTAGAAGTAATGCCATGGACATATTAAGGGTGTTAATGGAAAATGAAGTGGGAACCTTGGCTTAATATTTGCAAACTGAAAGTGTGAACATGCAATTGTGTTGTGTGGATCTATGCACTGACAAAATGTTCTTTGAGATTACAGTGCTTTTAGTCCTAAAAGCAGCAATCATTATGCTCTTCCACCTTATATCTTCAATGTCATAAAACCCTAATTTTGAAAGCAAATTTTATATTAAAATTCCAAGTTCCTTTTAGATTATGAGCAAACTGCAAATTACTGAAACCTGTTAATTTTGCTCACTGAGGAAACATAGTGGTAGAAATAGGGATAAAATATTCTCACTGACTAAGTTTCTAGCTTTACTTTGAGTCCTGGACATAACTGCAGGATGCATGAGAGAATTTAATTTGTAGGGTGGGCAGATATTTGTCATTTTCCTTCTTTGAGTTTTGAGAGGGCAGGGTATTAGTATCTCTTGTTCTCACTGATCAAAGCCATGGTTACCTAGCCTATGTATTATGTCAAAGACAAGTTCTGCTAATTCCTAGAATGTAGAGTTATCTGATTTTTGCTTTAATATCTGAAGAGTAATTACATTAAGTGCAGTGCTTTTTAAGTGAGACAGGTGTCTGGATCCAAACATTTGTCTGAATGAGAATAAGCTAAGGAGCTGAGGTCTTGTTTGTATATGCATTTCCCCAGCAACAAGTTGCATGTAATATTGTTAATTAAACCTCAAAAGACTGAAAATTTTTAAAGAACTAATGGATCTCTCTTTAAAAGCTACATAATCTAGAATAAAATCAGGATCTGTAGGATGCACTGATCTTCCTTTCATTTTTCTACTGTAACAATATATCTTGGGAGAGCAGCAGTCTTGATAAGTCTGACAGATAAGGATGTGGTTTGCTTTCTGTGGTTGCTGAGCCAGTCTGAACACCTGCTCTGCTCCTGTGTAATTTCTCTGCACACAGCTTCACATAGTGTTTGATGATCACTCACAGCATTTGTAATAAAAACTGAATAAGAGCTCCACACAGACAAAATAAATGCATCTCTAGTGAGCTTGAATGTGGATTTGAGATACGGAAGAAAATATAGTTCTTCAATATTAAATGAGACTTTCTTACTGAGGTAGAGGTAGACATTGATCTTCAGCTCTGCAGAAGAAGAAATGGAGTGAAGTCTGCTTTTATTTTGCTGGAACTGGCATTCAAAATTTATTTCAAGAATGAAGAGCAGTCAGAGAAAAACAAAGTAAACAAGCAAAATCTTTTCCCTTTGGCAAAGACTGCATCACACTATTCTGTATGTGCACTTTGCGACGGTAATCCGGGCTTTGCAGTCCCTGAGCTCGAATGTAACAACGGGCAGGCTTGAGAAACAGTGAAGTCTTCATCTGAAGAGTTCAAGAGCAGGAGTACTAGCACAGTGAGGGTGACCTGCCTACCTTGTGCCAGTTTGTGCTCCTGCCTAAAATTGAAGGATTCTGTTGATTTCAATACATCAATATCATTCCCATGACCCTGTGCTTTATGTGATTTGTCAGTCAGTTCCTGCAATCAAGTTCAAAGTTTTTGTTTGAACCTTATGTTTACTTCACAATCACTTGAGAAAATGGATGATTTTTTCAGAGGTTGGCCTTGAACAGTAATGGGGCATTGGGGCATACTTTTCCAAATAGTAGTTCAGGAGTGAGGGAGGAATACTGTTGTCTTATAGATCTCTTCAAAATCATTTTAGCTTGCTGATTTTGCCAGTCTTGGTTTGGTATCACAAAACACTTGCCTGGATATCTCATAAATATTTAGATGTTTTAAATGTGGTTTGAGCAAATTATTTGTAAAACAAAATATCTCAAGTCCCCCAGTCAAACCCAGCCCAGTTTAATTTCTGAATTTGTAAGTTATGATAATGCTATGCCACAGTATTTAAGGATATTTAGTCCTGACTTCAACACTCAGTGCCTGCTACTATAAATGATGGATGATATATGAAAAAGTAAATGTGAAAGAAGAGTCCATTCCTACATCAAATTCAACTCAATGACATGGAAAAGCTGTCAAAATTTCTTTCTTTAGCAAAAGATTCAGGGTTTTTTTTCTCTAATAAGAATTTTCTGAAGATGATCTTCTTAAATAAAAGCACTATCTTCAACCAAACATGTTGGATTTTTGGTTTATAAGAAAAACATCCCAACAACAAAAAAACAAACAAAAAGCACAAAAAGATTTTGTTTACAGAAGAAAACGATGGCTGTTATAAATCTCTGCTAGGTCTGATAATATGTATTTTAAATCCCATTAATTAAATGCCTTCAGAAAAACCAATTTGCCTTGTTGGCATTTCTGTTAGTCTATCTTAAATGTCATCAACATACAGAAGAGACCTCTATGCTGTGTGTGCTGCTGCAGCACACAGATTATGCAGTGTATCATGGAAGGGCACTGCCTCACCACAGAACCATCTGCTTGAATGTGCAGGGGGAAATGCTGAACTCTTCCCTGAGTTTCATGCCATAAAAACAGCGAATAGGAGCTCATTAGCCTGCAGCAGTTCCCATTGTAATCACATTATATTCATGCAGAGAAAATTGCCTGCCTGAACAGTAAGTCCTTCCTATTGTTTAACACCGGTTGGATGCTTCCTGCCATTTCTGGCAGCCCAGATCTCTTTAATTGTTTTCACTACTGCAGAAATATTTTGTGGACTTTCAACTTGAACAACATTCTGCAATGTCTAGTGAAAGTTACCCCTTTACAGAGCAGTAGTCTGAATTGGAACTTGATTGGAATTTGATTTCTTATGAAATGAGAAATAACATAACATAGGATCTTATGTTACCATATTTTTTTGTTTAATGAAATAATTTTCTTCAAGGAAGAAGTAAGTGATCTTGATAAAAAGAAAAATCACTAGCTTAGATACGAAAAAGACAAACTGTGTAAAGGGTAATAAAGTATATTGCAAGCTCTCTGAAATATTACTCCAGTACTTTCCCCTCCCACCCCTGAGCTGCATAATCCTTGCAATTCAAAAACTTTTTTAATTTTGATCATTGGTATGAAAAGAGGTAACAAAAATATGCTCTACAACATTGAGTTTCATGCTGATGAAAGTTAAAGAGAAGTGGTAGATAAACTGACCCTTTTATGTTTGACAGTGGTTTCCACATAGGGCTGTGTTGGTTTGCTCCAGTTATAAACCTCAAACAGAATTATTACTTACTCACTTGTACAGGGTTAGGTTTGAAAAGCACCCCAATCTATTGTTCTTCCAGCATTGCATACCAGTGAATGAGAAGTTGAACCAGCCAAATATAATAATATTTTCACATTTTTTTTCTGTTTAAAAGCTTATCCTTTCTATTTCCTCTGCTGTGCTGTGTGTAAGGGTAGGCATTGTGAAGCACAGTTTGCTGTAATGTGTTTTGCTGCATATACACTAATATGTTCCAGGGAGGTAAATTTGGTTCTGGATGTCAACTGTTCCATGCTAAAAGTCTGCTTCTTTACACTCTGAATTCAGTGAGTACAAACAGTTAGTGGCTTGCACATTTTGTTTAAATGAGGTCATCAAGAGGCAAATACGTAGAATGCTTCACAACTTCTGAGATCTTTCACATTTGTAATGAAAAAAATTACCATGCAACCTGCACTCAGGGTTACCAAATGGAAAGATTAAAGTATTTCATTTTTTTATATTTTTCCCATCTGTCTTTGTATTTCAGTTGTGAGTCAACTGAGATACAAGAAAGCTTCTCTGCAACCTTGAAAAATCAAATGTGGTGATGGTGGTATCAAATGTGGTGTACATGGTGATGATATACAAAAAAAATATTTATTTTCATTTTTGTTTTCCAACACACTCATCCTCAACACCATGCTCAGATTTAAAATCAGTATTTGCCTGGAAGGGTTTTTATTTTATTTCTATGCTTCCTCGATGAAAAAAGTTACACAGGGAGAATTTCTGGCCTTACTCAAGGGAAAGAGAATTTTTACCGTTTTTCGTTTGAGACAGAGACTGAACATCAGTAATCTGATTTTTATGCAATTTCGTTTATGTTTAGAGTTCTGGTATAACAACAAATATGAAGAGGTAGAAAATATTTCAAACAGCCTGTGGTCTAGGTACTGTACTTCTCCTGAGCTACAGGTAAATTCCAAAACATTATCCTTTTTCTTGTGGTTTCATGAGAAACTGAGAGGAACCCTTTGACCTATGTATTCTTCTTTGTGCTTTGTGTCTTAATTTGCTTTTTTAAACCCTATTTTCGCAGAATTTTTCTTTTAATTCATGCTATATCCATCCAGTTTGTCCTGACAAACATTTCAGATTGTCTGGAAATAACCTTGGAACTTCATTTGGTAGCACTGCACCCCAATTGGGCAGCCAGTGAATATAGGGATGCCATGCATCTCTTACCCGGAGCACTGGAGCAGAGCACAGATGGAAAAGTTTATGTCCATTAAAAGCTATTGTGATTTTTTTAAACTATTTTTATTTCAAGTAAAAGCAAATGAGACTCATCTTCTCCTTGAGTTTGAACTTTACATAGAAGATTGACATCTAAGATACAAATTTAATGGAAAGACTTTTTCTCTTCTTAAACCTCCCAATTTTGTCATACAATAAAAGATTTAACCTATTTTAGTCTATATAAAGAAAAACTACTGGGGATTCCTCAATATTTTAAGGTTTTTTTGAAAAGCTTTTTTAAATCCTTGTCTCCATGATATGATCATACTGCAGAGCCCAAATTCATGCTTTTACAGAATTCTGGACTGTTTGAGTTTATTTATGAACAATTTTAGCTGTTAAATTGCTTTTACAAGTACTTTTCTTATTTGTTTTCAAGAAAAGTAATTGTGGTAATCAGTAAGATTAATCTGAATCATTGCTGTAGAAAACTTAAAGGTAAATAACGTGTTTTAATTCCTAAGTGCTCGTTCCCTATCCATTCATTTTATTTTAGCAGATAGGCTGCTTTTCACAGAACTTCATGCATTAGATTTGTTTATAACCAAAAATTGGCTAATTAAAATTTTAAAATGTTATTTGTTGTACGTAAAGACAGATAAATTTATGAATAGGTAAATTTCTGGAATTAATATGTCATTTCCTTTAAGGCTTAAACACTTTAATCCCCTATCTGCCTTCATTAAAGCTGCGAAATTGCTGTAGTCATCATTTATGGGTATACATGTTAATCTTGATTACAAAATAAATGGGGATGTGGTTTTTAATCACCATATAATTAAGGAAACAATCATAATCTCATGTAAGATAGTAAATACAAATTAAACTCTTTAAGACTTAATTGTAAAGTACTAATGGACTGAAATGTGATTTAAGCACAACAAACTAGAGATTTCTGAGACTGTATTTTTGAAGGTCGAGGGGTGTCCCAGTATGGATCCAATACAACCTGTTTCACTCATTCAACAAACACTGTGCCAGTTTCCCTCGATATTTTGGTGGGGTTTCATTGGTCTTTCTAGGGAAATTTTTGGAATAGATATGTTCAGAGAGAAGAGATGTTTAAAAATACAGTTCTTATTTGAGATGAATCTCAGAACTATGATATTGGATGAAAAGAACAAATGTCTTATCAAGAAGGTACAGGTCTTCTAATCCCTCCAAAACACCAACAGTGTAAACTGTCTTTTTTTCCACATTGTTTTCCGTGCAGACTTCTGCCCGAAGTTTGTTTTTGTAACAATACATGGAAAGATGGCTCTCTACTCACTGTAGAAGTCTGCAATTACATCAGTTTCATGCTGGCTTTCAAGATATCCCAATTTCATCAATAAAATTTAAAATTTTGCTCTTGTTCACGACACTGTTTTCACTTCTTTTCATCTTAGTGTCCTAAAAAACTGTTAAAGTGTATGCCTTATTCTGTTGCTCTGTCTGATGATGTCCTGCACCATCAATATATGCGATAGCAACGGCATTGGGGTTGCTCAAGTTGACCTTCTGCTACTCCCTCTTGGACTGACAGCCCAGTTGACAATTCATGTTTGTTAATTACCTTCAGAAGGTTTTGGCTTGTTTCGGTTTAGCTTTAGTTGTCTTTATGAAAAATTAGCTAGATGCATTTTTACTGATTATCTTCAAACGTGTCAGACAGTGACAAAGTATTATAGAAGAAAGATCCATAACTGCTTGGTGGGAAAATCTCCCCCCACACTTTCCCTCTGACCCTTGCTCTTTTTGTAGTTAGCTTTTGGTATATTTATTGGTAAAAATTTAGAAGTGAAAATGTATTGCCTCTTTTTTTAAGTATCTGTTCTTCCCATTATTCTTCACTTAAAACCTTTAATATCTTGTTTTTATTTTGTCTGTGAAATGGATTTGTTATTTTTAAAATAGGAAAGTGATCTTTTTTCTCATTTTCTGCATTCCTTCTTCTTTTCAAGCACTAACATACGGGGGGGCGGTTTGTGTTTGTTTTATTTTACAGAATAAATTTCATTTGCTCTAAGCAAGCTAGGTCATTTTTCTACCTCTAGCAAGGAATTAGTTGTGCACAGCCATCTCTAAATTGAATTAGTTTGCAGATGGTTCTCTTATCTGTTTGCTTTAGAGGGATTAAAACCTCAGTGTTCAGAGTACTGACTGACCTCTGCAACTTTAATTTTTTTCTTCTTCTTTGTTTTAAAGCAATTTATTTATCAGTTCTAATGTCCAGGGTTTTATCCATGAAGCTTTTAAGCTTATTAGGAACCTGCCATCTGGAACAGTATATTAGGAAAAGCTTCTCAGAGGAATCTGTTATAATTATAACATATTTGTTTTGATGTGTGTGCTTAAAAATTTTATTTCTTCTCATTAAGGCTTAGAAGTCAACTGAAACTCATCCTCCAGTCAAATATGCATATAGAGTGAATTAAAATTTGAGGGGGCAGGATACATAATCTAAATGAAAGCAGATGAGGTATCTGGAGGGTGAAGGTTGATCATGATTTCTGTGACACATGAACAGATAGCAAAACACAAGCTCATCAAGCCTCACCGATTACTACTATATACATTCCACTGAGTATAACTTTGACAAATAATAAGTACAGGTGATTAATAGAATTGTACTATTCTTCAGGCTAAGATTATTTATTTATTATAATCCAAGTAATATTGTTGCCTATCATTAATTTAAACCAAAAGGTTTTTTAATGACAGAGTTAATATTAGCAATTTTCTAAATTTAAAAGAAAACCTAAGAGGATAATATTTTATAAATGTTATTATTTTCAATTATTTCTTAAAATGAAGAATGTTGTTTTACTGTTCAAAATTTATTTCTTAAAGGAATTATGCTAGAAATGCAAACACACAGAAGCATAAAAGGAAATGTTAAGTAATATACAATATATAAATGATGCAATAACATGAAGAAATGTCCAGATTAGTTTGTAGTCACAAACCTACATATTTTAGGGTGGCATTGCTCAGATATGATAATCCCACAATTTTGAAATAACTAACAATGCTAATGTGGAAATGAACCCAGATACGCTGACACTGATTCTTCAGGCTCCGGAATGACCTTGAAACACTTTGTACTGTGTAAAGTTGACATCATTTATGTCTTCAAACTTCTGTAACTTAGATCAGTGACAAAGGGAGTCGTCTGGGGTGTGTTTGCTGTCTCTTTTCCACTCCTGAGTCTGCCCACAACTCAGAATGTTGATTCTGGGTTGTTGGGAGTCTTCCATGTTAAAACTTCGCATCTCCAAGACCGTGTTGACATCACGGCTGGAGGATTTTAAAACTCACAGATCTTATTAATGGCTTCATTCTTGGTTTTATGGATTTCAGGAAGACCATCTTATGTTTATACCTAAGTATTTTTACAAAGGCTCAGCTTTAAAAAAAAAATATATAATCTAGCCTTTCCATATGCAGTCCATGAAGAACAAAATAAAAAGTAAGAAAAACCTTTTTACAGGTTCAATTTATAAGTTAATTATTTCAAACATGATACTTAATCTTTAGTGATATTGTGAGTTAAGCAGTAATTTAATCATTATTTCAATACTGTCTATATGATTTATTTGTGAGAGTATTTTGGGAATATTCTATTAATCAATTTTATAACTTGTTTTATGATGCTAAATATCCCATATTAATCTTTAATAATTTGCTAGTTACTGTATTATGGAGTTGAAATGCATGTTTCTTGGTTAGAAGCTACATTATTTTTCTTTCAGAAAACTGGTTTTCAACCCCCTCCTTCTAGTAGTCGTTCAACACAAGTTGCTCACTGGTGTTCTGTATTAGAGAGTTTCTTAAAAATATAGAACTGTTTCATGCTTTTAGTCTGGCTGGAAAGCTGTTAGAATAAATACAGAGAATCGGGAGATGGTTGGAAGCTAGTTTCTAGTGATGTCTGAAGTAGTCCCTAAATTTGTTTATGTTAAAGAGATTTTCTAGAAATTCCTCCTGCTTCTGGAAAACTTGGACACTCCTGCCAGTCCTCTCTGAATGAGTGAGAGCATAGAAGCTGTACCAGTGAACTCTGTGTTACTGCAGGATTTCTGCATCCCTGAGGAAGTAGCCACAGAAAAACATACATTTTCTTATGACTGGGAAAACTGTAGGAACTCCATTGATACAGCTGTACATTTTTCATAGCTTCCATATGAAGGTTTCTCATCTGAAACCATCCTGGTATCCTGGAGTGCATTGGGAAGAGCATGGCCTGCAGGCCAAGGGAGGTGATCCTGCCCCTCTACTCGGCCCTAGTCACGCCACATCTGGAATGTTGTGTCCAGCTGGGCTGCTCAGTATAAGAAAGAAAAGGAGCTCCTGGAGAGGGTCCAGCAGAGGCCACAAAAATGATGAGGGGTCTGGAATATCTCTCTTACTAGGAGAGACTCTTGGGGCTGGGCCCTTTTGGAGAAGTCTGAGAGACTCATCAATACATACAAACATCTCAAAGGTGGGTGTCAAGAGGAGGGTGCCAGACTCTTTTCAGTGGTGCCCAGTGACAGGACAAAGAGCACATGGCCGTAAGCTACTACACAAGAAGTTACACCTCAGCATGAGGAAGAACTTTTCCTTGAGGGTGGCAGAGCACTTCAACAGGCTACCCTAGAAGATTGTGGAGTCTCCCTCTCTGGAGACATGCAAAATCCACCTGGAGGTGTTCCTGTGTCACCTGTTCTAGATGACCCTTCCCTGGCAGGGAAGTTGAACTAGATGATCTCCAGAAATCCCTTACAGCCCCTAATCATCCTGGGATTCTGTTAAACTAGTGCATTTTGTGTATAATGTGTATAAATCTGTTCATGAGTGTAGATAGAGGCTTCATCTTCTTCCTTAACTACTTCTAGGGCCTTCTTTTTGCAAGTGTTAATTTCCTAAAGTACTTTTGGCCCTTAAATATTTAGGAAAAAAATGAGGGAAGAGAGGCAGACTTTCAATGCAGTTGTTCTCCAAATTTAAACTTGAGTGATGGTACTTCATGTGAGTTACAAGCATGGAACTGTAAGAATTGAGTCCTTGAATTATGGTGGGGAACAACAGCATCTCTGATGATTTTTTCATCAAATTTAGGGCAAAGAAGAAGCATGATGTCATGATGACATGACCTCTTGTAATTGCAGACCTTTAATTTTCATCTAGTCAAACTGGACCAGACTTTTAATATTTTATGTCATAAAATTTTTGTTTGATGAGATGAAGAATCTGCCATTCTACTCAGCAGCAGTTCCAATGACTTAACATTCACATTGTTCATACCAAAACCCCTATGTATTTAGTTAAAAGAGAAATTGATAGCAGCTACTGTCAGTTCTATAAATGAAAATGGAATTTATTTCTAATTTCACTAGAAATAAAACCAAATCAGTACTGAATTAAAATAAAAATTATATTAATGGTTGACAGACAAGACAATCTTGAGTGGAATAGATAATTTTTTGTCCAAAGCTAGAGAGAAGGTAAAAAATATTTATTAGCATTTTATTAAGTCAGGAATGCTCTAGGTTGCCATTATCCCCTAAGATTTTTTTGTTTGGTTCAGTGAATATAGCGGAATGGTTCTCAGCAGAATGTCTTGTATTAAAATTTTCAGTGTTTACTTCTTCATTTTGTTATTTACTTTGAATTGGTACTGCACAGGAAATCCTGAAATGTTTTTTAAAAAAGATTTTTTAAAATTGCTCTCTGCTGGAATTTTTCTTTGAGCATAATCAATTATGTTTAATATCACTAAACTCTGAGTGATCAATAATCCTAATACAAAACTAATGCTACTAACTGTTATTTATGCACCTTTTCATTCTTTTAGTAGCCCTGCAACACATAATAAAGATATTAAAAGTTCATTAGACAATCTAACTGTGAAGAAATATCCTCTTACTGTTGTAAATTTCCCTGGTTTTTCTTCTTTTTTTCTTTAATTTTGTTTCATTCTGTTTTTTGTTGGCAAGCAGTCTTCCTGTTTTTAGTTTTAGCTGCCTGTTAATGTTTTTTTGTTCTAATTATTTCTAATTATTAAGCTCCTTCTGAAACAGTTTCTTAATATCTCTCACTGAATGGAATTTCTCTGTATAAATCTTCATACATGCTGGCTAGTCCTTTGTCATATATAATCTGTTCAGTGCTCTGATTATTTCTTTTTAAATTATTTTCTTGAATCTTCAGAGCAGCTTGAAGTCCAGAAGCACTCATAATCACCACAGTGACTACAATAGCCTCTGAAAATATGAAAAAAGTGCACCAAATCGAAATTTTTTGGAACACATGTAGTGATAGATGTTAAAAAGACCCATTCCCTTAAATATGGGTATCTTTACAGGACTAGGAATCCTTGTTTTTCACTTTGTCTTTTTCAGACATATTATTTAGCATCTGGCAGTATTTGTTAGTCAAAATGATAGTCAACTATAGTGATGAAATTTAATTACTCTTGGATAAACAAAAGTGTCAATCATAAAATATATGAAATATACAGGAACACTTGTTCCACTACAAAAATGTTTTAGAAGCCACATGCATGTTACTGAAATTAGTTTGTGTATAATAGAGCGTAGCATCATAGATGCTCTCAACCAGCTCTGCAAATCAAGTGATTGCTTCTGACACAAAATCATCTGTAGTTGTGATATTTGCCCAAAGTACAGAAGGGATTTCATTCTGATAACAAGTACAATTCTTCTGGAAAATACTACATGCCACACTTCAGCAAATGTTCTCCAATACTGTAGTGAAATAAGATTTTCTTTTTTTTTTAGTTCAGAGCTGCCTATCGGTGTGAACGCAGATGAGATGGATTTTAATTAAATTTTGTTCTTCATTCTGTGAAGCCTGCCATCTGATTTATATTGGTTTTCTGGACCTACACACATTTTCAGAGACGGTGTTTGTGCCAAGTGAATCTTTTTGAGGCTGCATCTGCAATGACATGTTTTTAACCCTGCTGTCACATTGAGGGTTTTCCCAGAAACTTCACTGAAACTAAATGAGCCTTTTCATGCAGTGAGGATGAAACAGAGCTCTCTTCCTTCATCTAGACATAAACATCTGTCAATGACCAACTTCAATAAACACTGATCTTTAAGTTTCCCTTCCTATATTAAAGGTTTAGATATTCAGTATCATAAAAAAAAAAATCTATTTATAGCTATATATGCACGCACACATATGTATCATTACCATGTATCACTACTTAGATTTCTGAAGCTGGAAATTATTTGTGAAAGTAAAAAATTCAGGAATCTATGCACTATGTGCAGACATTCTGGGTTACAGAAGATACAAGAAAAATGAGGAACAATGTGTGTGTATTGACAGGTCTTGATCAGTCTCTTTCAAAAGGGAGTGGCTTAAATGCCCTTACAATAAAGCAGAGAATATTGCTGTATGAGAAAAGGGTCACAAATGTTTCTATTTGAACTAACTAAACTCACACTCAACTGCGGCCATCACAGAAGTTCACCCCCTCTCCAGTCAGCAACTTTGATTTCCTTTCATCACTTCTTCCTAGTAAGTTGCTTTCCTTCGAGATTAGAGTGATTTTTTGCTCTAATTTAATCTGTTGCATCCAGATTTCTTGTAAAAACACATCTTAAGGTAACAGCTAGATTTTTTATGGCCAAATACGAGGGAAGAGAGTAAATTCTCTTACCTCACTGTTGTTCCTGGTGTGATCCTTGTACTGCACAGTGCACATCATTGCTTTATTCAACTCCTTAGTAAAAACAGTATTAGCAAAATTTGCAAGGTCTGAGCTGTTTTCTTGGAGCTTGCTGCAAAGGTCTTAGCACACTGTAACATAACACTAACCTTGTAAGATTAGCAGCTTATAGAAAAGTCTTTGCATTTAAACTTAAAAAGTTTTAACTTTTGAAGTTTTTAACTTGAAAATTCCAATATTCCCCTTATTTTTCTAATGTGATATTTAGTACTATGTAGTATTGTTATACAGACCACTTTTCATCACCTAGATCAGCACACGCTGTGTTAGCAGTAAGACTTTTAGGCTAAAATTCTGCATTAGAAGCTGACTGACTTGGTTAAAGCTTTCTGCCAACAGTCGAAAAGCTATGGAAATGACCAGGGTCACCTCCGGCAGAAGGAAAGTTGCAGGAGTCCCAGGCTGCAGAGATGTGTGCTTCCAGCAACACAGTGCTCCTAAACACCAGCTTGTGCCTTACCAGGGACTCAGACTTCCTCTTGCCACAAACTCAGATATACACCTTCTGAGGCATCCAGCCAGGTGGGAAACTGTCTGTGGCCAGCTGGACAGAAATAAACACACAGCAGGGAACTGCAAAGGATGTTAAAGAGAAGACCTGGAGGGACTCTGCCGTTAGTCGTCAGGATAAGGCTCACATTTCTACGTGTAATCACAGCATGTCTGATGCCCTCATCACATTAGCTAGGAGCACATGTGGAAATGGAAAAGATAGGAAAGACTGGGACACCTTGTCAGGCAAAGAGCACTTGATTGGTTTTTTATGTCTGTATTCTGCTATCAGTTGTTTTTAGCTACATATTCAAGGGCCTTTTGAAACTGCAGTTTCCAATAGCTGGATTTTATAATTTTTAATTTTCTGTACCAAGTCTTATAAAGAACTATTAAATTTGGCTGTTTTTATTTGAATCCAGAAGTAACCACAAAATACAAATTCCTTTATACTGATGGGATATAGCGGGAACTAGTATTTTGAATTTGTGAACAAAATTTCACAGCTTTGAACTGATCTGGAAGTAAGTCCAACCTATTAAATAAATAAAACCATAATGCTAGTTATAAAAATAATATCAAAACTCTTAGATCAGCCAAAATTTATGCTGTAGCTTACATTCTTCCTGGAACAAAAATGAAAGTTGAATGCAAAATCAAACCAGATTGATACCTCTTGCTTAATGGGCTATAAAATTTAATAGATGCTCTTTTAAAGGCTGTCTCCAATATTATATCGACCATAACATGAACACTGAGATATCTATTTATCCTAGAGTTTAAAAGAAGTTCAGATTCACAATTCATTTAGAATCACAGAATATTTTGTGTTGGAAGGGACCACCAGAGACCCTCAAGTCCAGCTCTTAAGCCAATGGCCCCTACAGGGATCACACCCACACTCTTGGTGTTATCAGCACCAGGCTGTAACCAAAACCTTTTTCAATACCATTGTTTCTTTTTTCACAATGAATTATCGTGATTTATGTGCAGAACTTTTCTTGGGAAAACTGCTGTTCACTAGAGACTTGGTTGAGCTCAAAAAAGTACATTTAATTTATAACTGCACGTTTCACTTGAATAAGATTGATGTAGCCCAACTCCACTAAATATGAACTGAGAGAACGAAACCTATTTTCTTCGAAAGTACTAGAAACACACCAGGGAACATTAGACACAGGACTGTAAACCCTTCCTGTTGCAAAAGACAACGTTCCTTACCTAAAGAAGGGAAAATACAGAAGTTGTCCTACTGTACTTACAAATGCATTCTCAAAAGCAGTATATTAACATGTCAGTTTGGATGTTCAGTTTAGTATGCTGTTTAGGCAATACCTGCCTTCAGAAAATGTTTATTTTTGCCCCTTGGGAAGAACTGTATTAGAGCTGAGGTAGCAATGAAAAGTTTGTCTTGAATAACCTATTAATTTTTAGATGTCTTCTCCAAAGTTAACATATGAGAGGTTCTATTTGGAAATAGTTCCTCTAGTTGTGGACTCATAATTTCTTTTAAAATAGGTACTGGTCCCTGGTTAACTCAGCTGTGCACAGGTCAAGTGATTTCTATCTGAAACTGTCTGTGACAAGCACAATTCCTCTCTGTAGAAAACAGGGAAAGGAAGAAAAGATGGAGGAACATAAGCTTCTGATGCTTTGGTACGAGGATAGAAATCCATGTGAGAGTGTGCTATGGTATAAAAGCTTATTTTTACATTCCTGTTGATTGTGCATGTTCCTATTAATATTCCTTTATGTTTTGATTCAGCACTGCCTCAGGAGTGTAGCTGAAGGTGAAGTAAAGAAGAGAATACCTTGTGTATGTTTTACAGGGTCTTCCCATAACCATGACCTTACCTGGTAACCTACCCATGCACGTGCAATAAACTCTCTTGACAAATATAGATCTTCTGTGGCCGAGGTGTCCTCTCTTGGTTTTTGTGAGTTGGTGCTTTGCAGACAAATTCTGTGTATTTTCCTGATTCCCCAAGTAAAACTATCGGGGCTTTACCAGGAAAGAAGCATCTTATCCTGTGACTGCTGTGAAAATCACTAGATTTTCCTTCCTACATGTAAATTACCTTCCATTTCCAAAAGATAATTTCTCTATCTCTTAACTAAGTCTTTGCGAAAAACACAAGGTAATGAAATACAACGTTTATATAGAAAGTCTTAAACCACACTATATTAAATAGATGTTGCATGTATTTTGAGGTATTTGGGGTGATGCTGATAAATTCCAGCTCCATTTGCCACAGGACATTGATATAAAAACAAGCATATTGGTTTTGGTTGGAAAAAACTCTATTAACGACAAATATAAATTTTCATTTGTTTTGGAGTTCGTGAGGCAAAAAATACAACCAATGAGAGTCATTAACAGCCCTGTAAATACACAGTGCAGAACTGGATGGTTGGAAGCTGTATTCAAATAGATTCAGAAGATGAGAAATTATGACAGTTCAAAATTTCACAGTTGAATTCAGCCAGTATATCTTGAAAGAGCCTTTGCTTTCGATAAGAAGTAGAACATTAAAGAGCTGCTTCAAGCATTTTAGAGGGGATTTTTTAAACGTATGAAGTTAAAAACAGATATGCAGTACTTTGTTCAGCTGCTCAGTTCTTGGATGAAATAGTGGCATCAGTGCTGAAGAGCAATTTATATTGAAGGACTATTAAAAAAAATCGAGGGGGAGGGGGTGTCCTTTACAAGGCTAACCCTTCAGGTGAGTTAATATGGATCCCAATTTGAGGGAGACATTTCTCTCCATACTACAGTAAATAATAAAAATCTGGATTTACTTTGATTCATAGCATCTGTCTCAGGCACGTCTGCTACTAAGCTCGCTGCTTAGAGTGATACTTTCTCTTTGGAGCTGTAAACTCCTCCTATACATTACACACAATTTCGATGCCCATTCAGGAAGCTGTTACAGGATTGGAGACTCTGCATACTTGGGGACATGCTAAAGTCTCTTAAAAGTCAGGGGCCAAGCCTTTAGATTCAGTATGGTGTATACATATCCACCCCCTGCCGGAGCTGAGACCCTGTCCCCCAAAGAGAGCTGCTGCCTGCTGGGCAGGACCGGGATCAGAGGCTGTAAGTTATTCAGCTCAAGGCAGCAGCCTGCAGCCTGGATGGAGTTCTGTGGTTCCAGTCTCTTCTAGCCATTTCAGCTCACAAATGAAAGCATTGCAGTGTCACTTCATGTCAGCAAAAAGTCAGGATCTATTTGCATATCTCCCCCTTGCAATGAAACTAAGCTGTCTAAAACATTTTTAGGCTTTTTTTCCCCCTGACTATGCAAGTGTTGAATGGCTCCCCAAGTATTTTACATTTATTCAATTAGTCAGATGGATTGTTTTGTTGGTTTCTTTTTCAGTCTTGTATTGCAGCTGGCTGTTTTTCTCACAACCTGGCTGCTTACATCTTTCACTCCAGACTTGTAGCACTGCTGGTTTAGCCAGGTGCTGGCTGGCGTTGCCAGCTGAAGCATTTCAGGGATAAAGCTATGCTTTTCAGAAGTGTGCCCTTAATTCTGTCTTCTGAGAATGTTCCCTTGGAGGCTTTGGCATCACTGCTTTCTCTATGAACTAGTTGGCCTGGATACAAATTCTTCCATTCTTTTGTCAATGTGATCTGAGAAATAGCATTTTCATTATCCTCCCTCTCTTGTCTGTGTGTAATGACTTGGGTATTGGAGTTTTCCCCAGTCTGTTTACAGAACATATGATCCTGGCATTGCTGTGGTGTGATGACTTTTATGGGTTTCCAGCTGTTAGAGTTTTTGAGGTAAATTGTCAGTACAAATTGCTGGTTTTCTGTGTTTGTGCTTCAAGCTTTTTTCTTGTGCATGCAACAGTATATTCTTACCGAAGTATCACTTTGTCAGGCTTTTAACATTTCAAGTATGATATGTAAGTGGACAAATATATTTTTATAACTTAGGAGATCAAAGTCTCTTTTAGTGAAATAGCTTGATCTGGGAGTTAATCTCTCCTGTAAATACTGAAACAAATTATGACTTACTTATTTAGAGTAGCTGATGAGCTTTTGGCCTTTCTTACTATCTGCATATCTCTTTATAATATGTGCTGAACTTTTCAAACACTGATTTGATTTTTTTCTGTAAACCAGAAAGCAGTTTTGTCTACTTGACTTCTTTCAAACAAAAATAACTGAAAGGAAAAAACCTGTGCAACCTCAAGCTAATTTAATTTGTCTTCTCACATTCTCTGAAAATCAACATAAGCTGTTTATTGAGGCACATAAGGTCTCTCCTGCTCTGTTAAAACATTCTTTAAATGACGCCTAAAGATTTTTAGCTTTTACATATTTTCATATATTTGTAACACTGTAGCTTGCTAATACATGGTTGTAGCTTCTAGTGCTTTTCCTACCCTTTTCCCCTACATTTTAGCACATTACAGTGCTTTGTAATTCTTCTCTTCCTATGAAATATTTCAGACATGGAAAAGCAGCTTAAGAACACATTTAAATACTGATGTCACTAATCTAACATTTGATTTCCTCACAGGTGTTTTCAATCACGCAAATAGAATCACATCACAACACTCAGCAAATTTATGTTTGAATCAAGAAGTCCAGCACCCTAGTCTTACATCATTCTTCCTGTATTTTCAAACTGCATTAGTCCCATTTATTACTTCATCCCAACTAAACAGGTTCAACTGAACTTCATATTCTGTAGCAGATTGATTTCTAGGTTATACCAGCTTAGTCGACGTAACATATCTAGATTTTATTTAGTCTGGCTACAAAAGATAAAGAGCAAACAAAAATAAAAATTCATTAGACAATGTCCTTGTTCTGGCCAGGACAGGGTTAATTTTTGCAGTAACCAAGAGGGCTCATGGCTAGGACCTCGAGGTTATTCCATACTACCTCACTGTGTTATGAGTACCTCAGCATGAGAAATCTTCTTCTAGGTCATCAAGTCCTATTCTTTCAGATTCCATCTGGTTGCTGTATTTTCAAAATTGTTTTAACAAAGACTAAGCAAGATTTACTATTGGTAGCAGACTGGGCTTCCCAATCTCACAGATTTGAGCCTTTAAGCAATACATTCTGTACAAGATGCTCTCATCAGAGACCTGAAAGGGGCTGTGCTAGATTCTAAGTGCACAAGATAAATTTAATTGTTACTCTAGCATTTTTTCATTTAAACTAAAGCAGATGCTGTGGTTCAAGAGGAAAACAGTAAAGAATAGTTTTGCTATTTGTGCATGTATGCATGGAAATAAATCACCAGTTTTTTCAAGGCAAATTTATGAAGTCACAAATTTTTTTCTAAGAACCAAAAACTATTTCCCTTAAATGCATTTTCAGATACTATTTCTCTATAATATATCTACTAGCTTACTATTGACCAATTTTTGTAATCTTTAGCAGTATCAGAGTACAGTGTTTGGTCTACAAATGCCACAAATTTTTTGACAAAAGCTCAGGTGTTTAATTAACTTGTTGTGCAGATATTTCAAGTAATTTTGCTTTGTAAGAATTTTCAAATTACTTGATTCAGAGGGACAAAGAGTCTTCAAATGATCTGTGATAATGTTGTCTTAGACATCCACAGGACATTTTTCCTGTCTAGGAGTGACTTGAGTGAAGCTGCTTATAGCATTATTCCACTTAAATGTTCTATGAAATTTCAATTGTGTAACAATCAGTCAGTCAGATGTTAATTGGCAACCATCCTGCTTCTTCACATCACGTGTGAATGCGTGTTTTAGTGTTGGAAAGCCAGCAGGCTCTGAAAGGAGTGAACCACTGCAATATCCAGCAAGCAGACTTGGAGGGTTTGGATTGTGGCCTTTCTTTCCTTTTTCTTCTCTCAGCTGTCCAGCTTCATATACATCAAATACAGACATTGAAAGCAGGAAACTATCACATTACTTGTTACCCTATGAATCCACATCTCCTACGGTAGTTGAATAAGTGATTGTGCCAGGTAGTAGGGTGGAGGTTGCTAGAGGGATGGCTTTTGTGAGAAGCTGCCAGAAGCTTCTCCCATGTCCAGCAGAAGACTGGGACACTGCAATTCTGGCATTTCCTGGCTCTTGAATTTTCAGAGTTAATCGGAAATTTTAATATAGTTTTCATGTGCTTATAAAAAGGAGATAGTTATGTTCTAATTATGTTCATTTACAAGTTTGGGAATGGGAGAAAATTACTTGTGGTAACCAAACATATTCTAGCAGAAAAGGGATCCATGCTGGAGCAATTAGTGAGGAGCTGCAGGTAAGGGCTCACACTGGAGAAGTTCACAGAGGAACTCCACACTGGAGCAGGGGAAGAGTGTGAGGAGTCCTTGCCCTGAAGAAGGAGTGGCAGAGACAAATGCAGTGAACTGACCGCAACACCTTGTGCTGCTTGCTGGGAGGAGGGTGAGGAAATCAGGGATGACGTTGAGCCCCAGAAAAAGGGAGAGGCTGGGAGAAGATGTTCTTTAAGACTGGGGTTTATTTCTCATTAACCTACTCTGATTTGATTGGCAATAAATTAAACTAATTTTCCTAAGTCATACACCAGAGGTTGTAGTGAATTGGGGCACTGCCAGAAGAGTGTTGTTCAGTCTGTTCAGAAATGTCACTTTGGGAATTTGAGAAACTGTTTTGGTCACAACATTTGAGCAGTGCCTGGGTTGTGTGGCTGTGAATTTTCTGCGTGGTGCTGGGAAAATTGCATGAACAAAGTACTTGCAGCAAGTCACTGATGTCTTCCATATCTCTGTTTATGGAACTTGGGTTCTGGAAAGCAGGAAAATTGAACTACTTTAGCATTTGTGCCAGGAACATGAGAAATCTCTTGTATTGTTGAGAACTTTTAAAAATTCATGTGGCTCAAATGCATAGTCATGTTCAGTGATTTTAGCATAAATTTGTCTATGCCCACCTCTGATACATTAAATAGCGTTAATAATGATCTCAAGTAATTTTTGTCTTAGATGGGAATTGTGATGATAAATGATGTGATAGGAAAACCACAGAAAAGCCCATGACAAAATTAATATAATTTGGATAATGTGCAGTTAATAATGCATTGATCTACACAGTGAATGATTAAATAACCCCCAACACTAACAAGAAAACCCAAAACTCCAGCACTGAATAGCTCCACAGTCAGTGAATACCATCCATGTCAGGAACTGAATTAATTGGGGGCAGTATGTTGCTGACAGTATTCAATTCATGATGTGAAACTTGCACCATAAAATATAAAGCACTTAAAGGTAGACTGTAATTCTGGCATTTTCTGGCTCTCAAATTTTCAGAGTTAATTAGGAATTTTAATATAGTTTTCATGTGCTTATAAAAAGGAGATAGTTATGTTTAATTATATCCAATTACATGTTTGGGAATTGGAGCAAATTACTTTTAGTAACCAAACAGGTATTGCAGTTCTCAAAAGAGATAATACAATATGTTCTTAACTCAGTGGATCGCATCTAATGCTCTGGCAAGACTTTCCAAATAGATTTATAGTTAAGAAAATGAGAGAGGCATCAAGATACTCTGAGTCATTATTAATGCTTTATGACTCAGTATTCTTTGCTTCGAAACAATGAAAAATCCTTTCAAAAGATACAATAAAGCAGCTCTTTTGGATTTTTTGTTTTAAAAAATAGCTCACTTAGCAAGCACATTTTCATCCACAAGCATGTTATTAGGTAGAATTTTATGTAACTAGACAACAAGCTCTTGTGTCTGAAAATATTTACTTTGTGTAAAAATATACTAACATATGGAAAATACATCTGAAGAATGTAATTACATCCACTTATTGTTTACTTTTTATTCTAAGATGTGTTTGTTTTCTAGATTTTTTTTCTAAAGTCTTAATCAGGGAATTGAATTTCTTTAATCAGTTTGTTCTCCTTATAACATTATATTATATTATATTATATTATATTATATTATATTATATTATATTATATTATATTATATTATATTTTAATTTAAAATTATTTACTTTGTTGTTTTTCTACAGTGCTCTACTGTGAGATAGACAAAATTTAGAAAATAATCTTTGCACAATAACATATTTCATCAATTGTCCTGCTCCTGTGTAAAGAACAGACTAGTCTTTAAACTGTGATTTAAATGGAAAATATATCGCTCTTTTATAATTTAAAAGACTGATTTCATTTGTGTGAAAGGGATATTCCAGAAGTATACACTTAGAGTATTCTGATTCTTGAATGTGTTTCATCATCCAAGAGGGAAAAAGGGGCAAAATGGGGATCCACTAATCNTTAATTATATCCAATTACATGTTTGGGAATTGGAGCAAATTACTTTTAGTAACCAAACAGGTATTGCAGTTCTCAAAAGAGATAATACAATATGTTCTTAACTCAGTGGATCGCATCTAATGCTCTGGCAAGACTTTCCAAATAGATTTATAGTTAAGAAAATGAGAGAGGCATCAAGATACTCTGAGTCATTATTAATGCTTTATGACTCAGTATTCTTTGCTTCGAAACAATGAAAAATCCTTTCAAAAGATACAATAAAGCAGCTCTTTTGGATTTTTTGTTTTAAAAAATAGCTCACTTAGCAAGCACATTTTCATCCACAAGCATGTTATTAGGTAGAATTTTATGTAACTAGACAACAAGCTCTTGTGTCTGAAAATATTTACTTTGTGTAAAAATATACTAACATATGGAAAATACATCTGAAGAATGTAATTACATCCACTTATTGTTTACTTTTTATTCTAAGATGTGTTTGTTTTCTAGATTTTTTTTCTAAAGTCTTAATCAGGGAATTGAATTTCTTTAATCAGTTTGTTCTCCTTATANAAGAGGGAAAAAGGGGCAAAATGGGGATCCACTAATCGAGAAGTCCCTCAAAATCCCCTGAATGAGGATGGTGAAGAGATAGAGTTTGAGAGTCCAGTATGGTCCTCTGATGGAGCTGGTGGTGCACTCGAACACATAAAATAAATTTTAATAGAAATTTAACCATGTCCGAGAAAGCTTGATGCTGGCCCAATTCTGACATACTGCCTGTCAACTCCTATCCCAGGAAACATTATCTATGCCAGTGGATTGGCATATAGCATGCCATGACTATTATAATCTCTGTGATAGTGCAGGCATTTTGGTGGTGTGGTTTTTGTCTAAGCAGTTTTGAGACACAGGCATAGACTACAGAAGTGTCTCCATTTCAGCCCTTTCAAACACAAGTACAATTTCTCAAACAGTTTTCTGATATGGTTAAATGTACTTCATTTTTCTTGCAACGGCTAAGAATTCTTTTAATGTGGAATTATTTAAAATTTGCTACATACATTTTGGATAATATAACTGTTATTTGTTCTGAATTTCCTATGCTACATGAGACGCTAATGGTTGTTCCCATATACTAATTAATTTCTTCTTTAGATGGCAGGGCATTGTGTCTGGGAAGACACAATAAAGAGGCTCTCACACCTGCCAGGTTCAGCAGAAAGGAGGAAAATACTTTTATGATTGACATATCTCACATTCTTATACAATTCTCAACTCCACAAGGGATTGGAGGACATGTCACTTCCTTCTCAATCCCACTGGAGAAAAAAGATGTTCATCAAACTTCTCTTATCACAAAAGGAGTGAAAAACAGAAAGTACCGTTAAGTAAACATTGGCTATTATTTACATGAAACTGTGAGAAAGAATCTGACTCCAAGGTTAAAACAGAAGGCTTAGCAAAAACCAGGGCAACAGGGCATTTTTCAAAAATTATGAGGAAGGTTTTAGGTATTTTATACACAAATTAAATACTTGAATACAGTTTTGGCTTAAAGAGTTCTTATTCCTTCTCTTAGTACTTTTAAAGAAATACTGCTGTCTGTCAATGCATAAAAATTGATGAATTACTTTTTTTTACTTTTCTAATTTACAGCAGTTCAGGTGTAAAGGCAGAATTTCAATGTCTCTACCTACTCTTGAATCTACTTGGAGATTAATCTCGTATCTAAGTAATGCTAAGTTATCAATCAGTCATGCTGCTAAATGTCAAAGGCAAAGGAACACACTGTGCGGTGACTGAAAGCTTGTTCTAAAGAAAAAAATATTCTATTTCTATAAGAGAATGAAGAAATGCTTTAATTTTTTAATGACATTTACTTGAAAAATGGTAGACAAATTCCATGTTGTGTTGTTGAAAAAGCTTATTTAAAAAAGAATGAACTGATTTCAGTTGTACTCATAGTCTGGCAAAGAGGAAAAAATTCTGCTACCTAACGAGAGAAAGGCATTAAAACAGGAGACTACTAAGAGTGATGACTCAAAGAGGCTGTCAGTGAGATAACAGATGAAGAGATAGAAGAGTGTAAGGCCAGAGGATAAAATATTTCAAGGTTTCTTTAGCTGTAACACAATCAAAGATGTTGGAAACTTTCATGCCTCCCTTCCACTCCCTTTCCTCATGCTGGCGTGTGTCTGATTAATGCAGCTAATACAGTGTTTAATGTTTAAAATAAATGTTCTCAGGCACTTGTACTTCCTGTTGTCCAGGAGCTAGCGGAAACACTAACTGAATTACACATAGAACTAGGAAGGAAGACTCTGAGAAGCATAGTACTTTCCTGGTACCACTGAGAAAATACTGCTGCTCATATTTCTTTTCTTTCCCCCTATCTACTGTGTTTTGTTACTGCTAAAACCTCTCTGCGAGAGAGCTCAAAATAACAGGAAATACTTTCATGTGTGGAAAGCTTAGGTAATTTTAGGATCCCTCTGTACCATATACTTCAGAAAGTACATCTTCACACTGATATTTGCTAATTCCAAACTTTTTGAGTGTGTTCAGGTAGTTGGGAACAATCATTGTGGTGTCATTTGGAGTCATCAAATTAACTGCTCTAAGTGATGTTAGAAGCACAGCCTCACCCTCCTCTCTACCCGCCACTCTCCCTGACACTCTCCAAGTCCACAAGCACATGCAGACCACCAGGTACCCTCCAGTACCACCACGGACTCTGTCTGCCTGGCACACCTGCCCAGATCATGGCTCCTTACCTGCTTTGCAGTCCCTGACTCACCAGCTGGTCCAGCTTGATGCTAGCTGGCAAATTTATCTCTCATGAACTCCACATTCTCAAGTCCCCTGCAGCACATGCACCTCCTGTTGGCCTACTACCCTGGCCCAAAACCAAGGGTTCCCTTACTTGCCGTGGAGTTCAGCTTAAACTTTGAGAGGAAGTTCTCCAGACCCAAGCCCACAGAAATGCACACTCAACTGGTTTGAGTAAGAGACAAACACTTGTCAGCCCCCAGCAGCTGGCAGTGGGCACACAGCCAGTGCCCTGTGGTCCAGCTCCAGCTGCCCATGCAGAAACCCTCACTCACCTCACTCACACCAGTCCTCCCTGAAGCAGGTTTTGGGAACACACATGCCATTCTAGCCCCTGCAGCTGGCAGTTAAAGACCCTGGCTAAAGACCCCAGTTCATTTCAGTCGCTGTTGCTAAGACCCCACTTGCTGCAGAAGGTGACACCACAGGCCGGGGTGCCCATTCCCCAGTCTGCTGCCAGTACAGACACCCAGTCCACTCAGGGCCCACCAGGCGTGCATGCAGGGCACACATACACGTGGGATAGAGACTGAGATCATGCAGTGAGAGAACCAAGAAAAGAATTAATGGGATTATAGGGCACAGTGGTGATCAGGCGTAGACAAGTGTACTGACTGGTCTCATTCTACGTGAAGCTGGCCCCTTTTATACCCTTTTCTATCTACTACCCCTCCCAGATTCCCTTCACTTGCACATTGATCCATCAGTGTTGGCATAGTCTCCCTGCCCTCCCCACCTGCAGTATCCTCTTCTTTGCCTCCTTACCAGTTGCAAAGGCTCAGATTGCCTGCAGTTCTTTGGTAGCCAGTCAGTTAGTGTGAAGGGACAGGTACATTTCTGCTTGTTGTCTTCATTAAGGTTAATTGTTCAGGTTTTATGTCTCTGTTTGTCTCTCTCCCTTGTCATCCTAATTTTGAAAGGTCATTAGTCAGACAATCATACCGAAAAAAACAAAACCTTTTCACCTCCACACCAATTAGGGTGATTGGCTGGGTTTATTCCTATCATGACTTCCCTTATCAATTGTCACTCAGGTTTGCCTCTGTAAATTCTTATTTATGGCTTGTTTGTCCAGATCCCTTAAAAGAGCAGATATTATCCTTCCACATACCCTTGCAGATTGTTTTTTTAATTAGTAAATTGTTTTTACATATAAATTTTTATTTACTGCAAGCTTTTATAGCAATGGGTTAGCGATGTCTAAACAGCTCTTCCTTCTGACCTCAAGATTTGGTTTGTTCAGTGCATCTAGTCAAAATAGACATTAACCCGAAATTCTTTGTGACAATTTTGGGTATATATATAAATATAATTAATTTGAAATGTTGTCAGTGATATATTGATCATGGGAATACAGGTCACTCTGGCTTATGTTTTCCTTTTTGCCATGGGATATGTCTAGAATTATGTTTGTAGAATTACTCCATATTTATGAAATGTTTTTGAAATCAGGCTGTGCCCAGTGTCTTTGAACACAGTCACTGAAAACTGTAAACTTTACAAATTTGTGCTTCATTTACAAAACAAAGAAACTTTATACTTTTCATGCCTAGAACAGTAGTTGCATTGTCGGCTACAAGACTAATGTGTGCAGAAGTGCTACGAAAGACTATTCAGCACCTATATTGTGGGCTACAAAACTGAAAGATAACACTGAGTAAGAAGATAAAAAGATCTCTTAGCCTGGTAATGCTAGATTTAATTCCACCTTTTGAAGAATGTCAGAAAAACTGCCATTTTTTCAGTCGCATGAAAATGTTGACTGACAATTTAATCACTGACATCTAAAGAATCTACAGTTAATTTTTTGTGTGCAGTTCAAGAAAGTACTTGCAATTAGAAAAGTGTTTATCTTTCTGAGGAAACGAGGGGACTTGGATAAGACTAGATCACAAATTTCGTTAAAGGAAACAAAACAAAATACACCCCTCAAGAAAGAACACGTCAAAAAATCCCCTAAAACAACCAACCAGTCAAAAAAACCCCCCTGAACCTAAAGAAACAGACACCAAGAAACAGAGAACCAGAAGTTAAAAAAGTTCTAGAGATTGTAGAAGAAAAGACAGATAATGATGTACTCCCTGTTCCTCAGAAGTCAAAGATAAAATCATCACTTCCTTTATTTAGACTTTTATCTACTCTCGATTGAATTTATCCTGCCTTTTTGTCCTGTTCAAAGAGTACACAAAGTCGGTAGAAAGAACAGACACCTCCCAGCTTTCTGTGAAGTCTTTCCGCTTTGTACATAGTGCACATCTTTGTCCAGTCCCATGTTCTGTGTGAACCTGTGGTGCTTTTTCCCGTCCATCTCTTCTCTTGTTGATACCTTTGCCTGATGTATGCAAAAGCAGGATATGATGAATGCTGCATAAAATGAACAGGAATTACCTGCTTATATCCAAACAGCTCTACGTGTTTGCTGAGTATGTTCTGTTTGCTCTCTTCTTTCACTGACTTTATTTATGAATAACAGAAGCAGAATTATTTTCCAGAGCAAGATACCAAAAGTATTTGGATACTAATCTAATCTTCTAAGTAAAATCTAAGACTAAATTCATTGGCCCCAACTACCCCACAGCCAGATGTTTCAGACCTTGAATTACAGCTTGGAACAGGTAATTTACTTACTGGAGTACTGGACATATGTTTCAGCTGGACATATGTTACAGCTAATTGACAAAAAAGGAAGTCAGTTTATTTTTCAGTGGGCAGAAGTTGTCCTTACAGCTCAAGATTCCTTGGTTTCATGGAAGTCGTCATGTCATGCTACACTTTGTTCTGTTGTGTTTCCATTTGACTAATTAAGGTAATGAAAGAGGCAAGAAATAGAATTTGTGGGATAAATATGATTAAGCAACACATTAGTAAAATTCTTTGGTGTTATATCCAAACCAAATTTTTCTCAGTGGATTCCTGTTAGAAGGAAATTAAGGAAATTAGAAGGAAATGAAGCCTAGAGAGATAAGTTTTTTCCCATACTCTTCAGCGAATCATTTAATTTTATCAGGATTTCATACTGCCACTAATAACATTGCCTGATAAAACGCCTTTTCTTTTCAGAAATCTTGGAACGGCTTAGATGGGTGGTGGCTTCAATGCAATCCACCTAAGCTAAGAAAAACAAAGGGAGAAAAGAAGGTGGTATGTGCTTTAGGTAGTTAAAAACCAATATATTGTGCTAATATTTCAGAAACAATATCCTGTTGAAAGAGCTTTCCCTATTATTTTCTGGCTGTGTACAACAACAGCTAATAAGTTCTGTGTAATGTTTCACTGCTTTGAGGTAAGATAAGAGGAAAAAAGCCTATGGGTAAGAATTAGATCTTAAAAGTTGTTTCTCTTGGCTTTAAAACAGCTTTGGACATGGTTGCCCACAGCAGTCTGTGTTGGGAAGAAGCAGTCTGGAGGGCAGTAATACAGAATGAATGAAAACACGGCTGGACTGTGGTTGGTGGCTGGTGCTTTGCCTGGAGGTCAGTAACAACTGGAGCACCTCTGGAGTGTCTCCTTGGAGTTGGCCTGTTTCTTATCTCTATCAGTGACCTGTAGGAGGAAGCAGAAGGTGCCCTGGTACATTTCCCAAGTCTAAGGATGACAACAAACGAGGGGCAGCAGTTGACAAGCCTGGAGGCAAGGCTGCTGTACAGAATGTCCTGGGCAGGCTGGAGAAACAGGTCAAGAGAGACTTTGTAAAGGTGAGCAAGAACAACGCAGGCCCTCACAGTCACTGTTGTCTATGCAAATATAGACAAGAAAAGGTGATTAGGAGGACAGAATCAGGCTCTTTCTTGTGGGCAGGAGGATAGGTTGGAAGCTTCCCAAAGTTTACCTGATCAGCCTGGATTATCTTATGATTTTATGAGCTCCAAAAGTACAGAGTGATACGAGGTATTTGGATTCTAGGAAATCAGTATTTTTTAGGTAAATTTGTGTGCATGACCTCTTGAGCTTAAGACACTAATTATAGGATTTCCATTTTAAACAATAGGTCAGAAGTTTATTTCTCTGGGGTTTTTTACAGAGTGATGAATTTCACCTACATTATCACCTTCCCTTCTCTGTCATGTATATCACACCAAATTTTCATATGTGTGGGAATTTCTATCTATACTTTTGCGCTGTTTAATTTTCTTTATATGTGTTATTTTTCAAATGTTGCCCATTGACATCAGTTGAAGAACGAGGAAGAAATTTTTTATAATTTTAAGGAGGAACCCATCAGTAGGGGTATTTTAATTAAGTAGGGGTATTTCATGACCAGATACTTTTGTCCTTTATGTTAAAAAAGGCCAACTCTTCTCCTTAATGATGACAAAACCATGATTGATTTCTGACAAGAGAAAAAAAATTATGCATGACTTGCACTGCAAAGAGTTTTTCTTTGAACTAGAAATGTCTTTAATATAGATGAGAACTGTTCTACTGAAGCTTTAAGATAATAACTCTAATTAGAGTTCGTTTGAATTTTTAGTGCCTACAGTTTTAATAAGGATGTAAATGAAGGGAATATTTTTCACCTTTTTAAAGGGTACAAGTATGTGTGTGACAAAAAAAATGTATTTTTTTATTTAAGGAAAATTTTTCTTTCTTTTTTAAAAAGTGATTTAGATTAGTTTGAAAGGATTTAAATATGCTGTTTTAAGAATTTCAAAAATATATTTGTCATACTAGCTCTATAAACAACATGCCTTGAAAAATTTAAACAACAACAAAAAGACTTATGTGATAATATTGATGATGTGGCAATTAAAACTGATAATAGAACTAGACTAGATAATGTTCTGTTTGTGATTCAAGTAAATGGGTGCTTCAGTTCTCTGTAAAAGAATTCTGTAAGCATGTGGGCATCTTGTCCATTATCTTTACTTGAAAAAACAAAATGATACAACTTGGTGATTAATGGTGTGCAATAGCTTGTGTTTAGTGAAAAAAAAAATTCATGTAATTTAAAAATAAAATTTATGAAGTTTATCAAGTACTGAATTTATCAGCACACCGTGTTGCCAAAGTATCTTTTCCTGGTATCCAGAGAGGAAAAATCCTGAAAACCCAACACTGTTTCCATAATGTAGCACTTGGAAGCTTTGTTCTGCTTTTTAATGATTGGCATGTGCCAATATATTACTCAATTACTACTTTAAAGCTTTGCTCGCCTTTGTGTTCTCACTCCTTTGTCCCTCTCTTTTTCTTCCTCATGCCTATCCCCATCTTTTACTCTCCTCTCCCTTTTAACATGAGTTCACACATTGTCCTATGTCAGCTCGTGCAATGTGTATCCATCTCCTGAGATCAGCTGGATGTTCCATCAGTTGGTCTGATGGAAATGAATACTCCTTTCTGGTACTGTCAGCTTCAGGGGAGTGTGAAAATACAGTTTTAGCATGGCTTACTTTATCCATGGACACTCTTCCTGGAATAATTAAGTAGGAGCAAATGTAATCTTAGAAACAGGGAGTTTCACCACATCATTATCAGCGTGATCCAAGAAATGCAGGGCTGGTTAAAGAAAGAAAAGAGAAACGGAAGAACTATCAAGGTATCTTTTTTTTTTTTCAAGCTAGATATTTTTCTCTGTCAGAAAAACAAATTAAATTCACATACACACACAGGGAAGTGGTATTAGATATGCTAGCACAGACTGTAAAATATTTTTTACTCTGGGTAAGCATCAGATGTAGATCTTAATATGGATCTCATTAAAGCAGTATAATTTATTTACACAGTCTCATGGTGAAAAAATTTGGCTTTATTTGGGAGGATATTGTCAGTTTACATCAGAGTTACATTGTCAGTTTATTAGAGGAATATACTGAGGAAGTTAGTTAAGGCTGCTGCAAGTCAAGTAACTGTTGTTGACTGCAAAGACAATTTTGCATCATCCTTGTAAACAACTCCTGTTCCTGCTGAAAAACTCTCTTATCTCAAAATAGGATATTAAAAAAACAAAGAAACAAACAAAAAAAAAATCTTATGATCTGTAACTCTGCCACAAACCAATTTAATTAAATTATAATCCTCTTTATTTTTAATCTAATTCTGGTATGATCTCCTCCTTCATGTTTGATGATTTTAAGTAGGTACTTTTGGCGTTTTTTTGTTGTCCATTTCCTGTACTCCTTCTATTTTTTTTTTAAATACGGAGGATTTTTTTGCTGACTATTGCATTGCTGGAAAAATGTCCCAACTAGTTTAATTAGTGTCCAGCATAATGCTGTAAAATTTAGCTTTCAGTTAGTCATCAGGGTCAAACATTGTCCTCTTGTGCATGAAGAATAAAAATTCAATATTTTAATCTCTTTATTAAAAGATTCTCTTGGGTCAAAGAAGCAGATTAAAAATTATGCTATCAAAGGTGATGTGTCTGCCAAATGTGCATTTGTAACTAATTCTAAAAGGCTGGGAATATTTTCAGCATGTTAGGCAATAAAATGAAAGGTGGAGATATCATACTAGAAAGCCGCATGATCTGGCATTATTGTAAATTGAAATAATCCTTATTTTCTTCCAGAAAGATCCTTTTGTATATTAAATTTGCTGTCAGTGTATTTTTTAAAATGCTGTTGCAAGAATTGTTTGTTCTGCTCACATCTGGTCCTTAAAACATGTTCATTAAGCAAGTATTTTATGGTAATTAAAGAAGAAATGTTGTTATATTCACTGCCTAATATCAAAACACATGACTCATATTAGGATCTAGTTTTATGCAGGTAAAACATGATTGTAGCATCCAAAACTCCCCCCAAACCAATCTAACAAACAACTCCAACAAACCAACCAAACTTAAAGCCACAAAAAGCTTAGAGATGGATCAGGTATTCATTGCAAACTGCAATTTATACAGTTATACAGCTGAATTTCACACCTCTTCCCTTATTCAGTATGCTTACTTTTTTCTATAATTTTCTTTCTTCATTCTAATGTTGTATACCAGAGATTCCTTCCTTCCTTCCTTCCTTCCTTTCTTCCTTCTTGTTTTCTTTCTCTCTCTTTCTTTCTCTCTCTTTCTTTCTCTCTCTTTGTTTGGTTTGTTGGCTTGATTTTCTCCCCAGGCAGGTGGATGGGCATGACAAGTCAAAATCTTCGTATGTGATACTTGGAAAATAGGATTGTAGTACTCTCTCTCTTTCAGCTTGGTCCACAGTTTTCAAAATCTAATAGCTATGGGCATCCAGTTTCTCCAGATGTTACTGATCATCTAGTCTTTATTTCTGTGGGAAAACTAAAGCAATCATAAGATATGAAAGTGCAGGACTTGTAAAATATTCCTTCTTTCAGTAGCATTATAATATATGCTGAGTTATCCTAGATAGGGCAAAAATTACTGTTGAATAAAACTTTCATTTCTATTTTGTGATAAACATAGCAGTAAACTTATTTCCTGAAATGACGGGGAGGTTGAGAGAGAGTAGTTATATCTACATCTAAAATAATATTCAGTTAGTCATATATTTTGGCTCCCTTGTTACAAATTAGATTTCACAACCAATATAGAGTGTATAAAGAACTGTGAAAAGTAATTTTTATTTTGTGCTTATGTATGTTTTTCTTCCTCTTTTTTTTCCCAAGGGGGATATTTATCTTTTCTTATCATTGTCTGTAGAAATCATAAAATAAAATTATTAGGTCCTTCATAAGAAAGAATGGTAGAAGTGAGATATTATACTGTAACCAATAAATCATTAATCACTACATTTTTTGTAATTTAGAGGAGGATCATGGCTCAGAAGGAGCTTTTCGTATGACGAATTTTGTAATGAAAAACGGTTTGTAGAATTTGTTGTCATGAAGTTTTAGAAAAAAGTTCAATGACATTTAAAATTGTTTGAATATTTTTTTAACCTTGTTTCACACACTACTGGGACATATAGAAATATTCACTGAAAACTTTTAAAATTTTTGAGATTTGTGGCAATACCATTTAAAACTAGAATCTTGTTACAGTGTGTACCTAGATCTGAATGTTTTTTCTGCCATCAGTGGTACCATATCCTGCAACAGGTTAGTGCAAGAACAGCATCTCTTGTTGTTTAATTTAGGTGGATATGATTTCATAGTTCTTTTAAGATTAAAAAGTGTAATCTGTAGATACTTTTTTTGGCTCTGCCCAATTTTCAGATTTTTAAGTCTTGGATCTTGTCAGTGAGGTCAGATACAAAAATTATAAACTCCTGTGCCACAGAGGAATCTGGAATACTATTATAGCTTCTGTTCTTTTTCTTCAGCTAACCTTTTTGCTCTTTGAATATGTTCAATATTCAAAGAATATGAATATGTACATTTTGTTTTTGCACTACAGAAATATTTACTATCAGAGAAAATTTCTGCCTTTGGATACATGTAGAAAGTCTCATTCACATCAAAGGATGTTCTCTGTCTGTGTGGTAACCTCCAGGTCCTCATTTCAGAGAGAGAAAACAGTGAAATATATTTGTTTTAGACAGAGCAAATAGGTGTCCTGAGTATCAAGTTTGAGCAGGCTGTTAAAATACCACTGCAAAAAGGTTTAAATGTATTATAATTTTTCAAATCTCAACAGAAAGTTTTGATAATTTTGCATTTAATGGCAGAATATATATGATTTAGAGTAAAATATAATTCTTCCTATATCAAAATAGAATTAGTGTCCAGACCACAAATTCTGCCTGCTATCTGAGACCTTATCTGTGCTTTGAAAACAGATACTGACAATATCAGGTATTCCTTTCTCTGCAGTATTAATGGTGGCTCACTTTTTCTTCTCTCTGTGACTGCAACGTATGGTAATATATACTGTGCAGTATTTAGTGATGTGTGCAAACTATATGAAGTTATTCTATGAAATGGGATTATTTTGATGGAGAAACAGCTGGTAGAAACAAAGAGGCATAAGGGGGCAAAAGAGAAAATCGTGAGTATGTAGGATTTCTCAATAAGTTTCTGTTATCTCATTGTCCCACTTAGACTGAATTGATTAGCAACAGTAAGCAGACCAACACTGCTTTTAGCTTTTCTACTACCTCAAGCTCTGTTGACACACCTAAATAAAACAAGGTAGGAAATCACTCTCTAGCTTTAAGGCCAAACTATATTACTTATCCTTGGATTTTCTCTTTGGTATGAGAGCTGCCTTAAGATGTATGAATATAACACTTGTTTCTATTCTTTTCTTTTTTCAGAACGCCTAAAATAGGGTGAAAATGGAGTCACAGGCTACTTTCATACCAAGGAATGGACAATACATATTGAAATCCCTGATGTGTGGCAGTTGAGCAAATGTAGTTCAGAGCAAGGGATGTAGAAGTATGGAAATTCAAGAGTAAATTCAAGAGTAAATTTTATTAAGCAGACAAGTTTAAAGTACATTGAAAGTTTTATTTATTTGTGCAGTCTCTTGTATATTATGGCTCACTTGATGACTCACATGACATAGATTGAGGTCTGAGCTTGTGAAAATACCATTTCTACTTCCTGACCCCATCCAATCCTTGCAGAGCTTTTGTTGGTTTTCATGTTATTAGGCTTCATCTTAGAGAATAAAAGTTCTATTTAAATAGAGGTCATGAGAAACAAAGCAACCAAAAAGCTGTTATGGATTTTTAACGACATTTATAAGCCCTCTGTGAAATTGCAGGAACTTGCTATTTATGCATATCCTTAATTACAACAGTTCTGTACCCACAGAAACAATTCTTATGCGTATGGATTTTTGTAAAACAGGTTTATTCAATCAGGTCTGAGTCACTGAATTTAAAGCATGCAATATCTTTTTTTCTGCTGGTCTGAATGAAAATGAATAGAGATATTACTTTCAAAAATATTAACTGTGGTCTCCATCCCTGTTAGAAAACAAAGCATAATTTATTATTCTTTTACATGGTCATTTTATCTCAGTCATATATGCATGCTTTTAAAAAATTACTTTTAGCCCTACATCTTTTTTCTTTTGGTGGGATTTGTAATTCTCACTATGCTTTAAAAGTAAGGTAAAAATAAATTTAGTTGAAAAGAATAGGAAATCCACTATATTTGACTGAGCTATATAAAATTATTCTGCCGAAAAGAAGGTGACTCTCTAAGGAAAAGGATAGCAATTTTTACAAATTAATATCAAGAATTCTTCTCTAATCTAATCCTACCCAATCCTATTATTTTGAAATGTATTACTCTGAAGATCTCCCCATCAGTGTGTTTATGTATCCTTCCAAACAGTCTTCTACAGCATTACAAATGTGTAAGGCTTCTAAAATCAAAAGAGTTTTAGGAAAATTATAATTCACAAACTGAAATATGATGCATATGCAAATGTAAAAGGATAGAGGGTATGCAAAAATGAAGCTTAATTTTTAAAGGGAAGGAATGATAACCAACTAAAAGGAGATAAAAATGGATTTAAAGTTGCAACCACTTCTGCAAATCCTTGATTTTGCCCTCATCTAAATATGAAGGATGAAAACACAGTATAGCTTCATAATCGTGGTTAAATCACAGACACAGTAGACTGTTCACTAATCAATATTAATGTTGAAATTAATATTTTTGTTATTTAGCTAATTAAATCAAAACTTAATGTGCAATAGAACTTAGTGTCTGAATGCTATTTTTCTACCAGTTGTTTGTCTGTCTTTCTGTACACGTTTATAAAGAACTTCCTAGGAAATGATTGTGAACCGGTACTACAGGAACCATCACTGGCTGATTGTCTGTATCAGAATCATGGCAGGAGAAAGGACCCCATATCTGAGAGCTCTAAAAGCAGGAAGATAATTATTCACTTCTGAGAATGAAGTTTTTTCATCAAGGAAAACACAATGCTCTTTTTGTCTTTCCGAGTCCTTTCTTTGTTTGTTTCCAATTTCCTTTGGACATATTTTGGACATTTTGCAGAGTTGCTTGACATAGAAAACAAAGAAACTTGTGTGAACACAATTAGTCAATGGGCACTGAAGTAACCAGATTATTACTTTTTGGGACATCCATACTTTTTATCTGTATTATGTACAGAGTCAATTGTAACTTGGTTTATGGGAGTAAATAAAGTTATTAGTTAAGAAAAATGCTTCACTGTGGTTATTTTGAGAATCTGTTTCCAATGTTTTGAAGTATGTATTCCTCTACCTGTATCATCTCCCCCACATTAGAAGAGTTCATTAAAAACCAGACCCAACAAAACCAAAAGGAAACAAAACAACGAAAAAACCTAACAAAACCAAAACAAAATTAAAAAAAAAAAAAAAACAAATTAAACCAAACCAAATGAAACAAAATCCAAAAAAACCCAAAAAAACCCCAACCCAAAACAAAACAAAAACCAAACCCAAACCCAAACACTAAACCAGACTTTTTTATCTATTTTAGTCAGCTAACCAATACAAAAAAGGTAAAAAGGTGCATAGTTGAAGCCTGAGCTACAAACTCTGTTTTTCTGGGTGTTTGGAAACTGTGCAGGTCCAACAGTGTTTTGGAGAGGAGTGTGCATTCTGTCCCACTGTTTTAAAATCATGTGGGTATCTCTGGTTTACTTTTTTCTCGTAAAAGCCTGTGAAAGTCCTGCTGTATTGATGTTTGTTTCACAGAGTGAGCTTTTGAAGGGTTTAAACTAGCTTTGCTTCTGTACTGGGATCAGTTCTGTGATATAAGTCCATTAGTCTTTTATTTCATGCAAGTATTGCATGTCTTTTTTATTTCTGATAGGAAAATTTAGCCACAGAAGAAACAATGTTTCCTCTCCTCAAGAACATGGTAGAAACACTTTATCTGTCAAATTGTATTTTCATATGGATTCTTCTTTCCTGAACAGCTTGACGTGAGAAGATTAGGGTATGAAATCTCCTTTATCTCTCATCTCTGAGAAATGTCATTGCTTGTACATGCCAGAAATATTTCCAATACTGCAGTTATTTGTATTTGCCAAGCAAACCTAATGTAAAAAATATGACAAAAAGCCAGAAATTACATCTGTTTGTTAGCAACCTGATTTTTTTCTGTTGTTTTGATTTACATATTTTATGTACACATACATATGTATCTATACATGTCATCAGCCACAATAAAGCTTAGTTTAAAAGAGACCAACAACTCCAGTATGTCACGAAGTACAAAGTGCTGCAAACTAGTAGGATATACCAACAAAACTAGAAGAATAGACTGAGGAAAGGACTACTGATATAGTTTCCTTGCATACTCTCCAACAACACACCTTAACAAAACCGGAACAGAATCTGTCATGTCTTTTTTTTTATTGATGCAATCTCTGTATTCTAATTATTCTTCAGAGTATTAAATTCTGACTTCTCTTTCTCATTTCACTTACTTGCAACTGTCCTTTTTCACCCTGAAATCCTAGTATATTTTTTTCTATTTCACATCCTACCCTACCTCATTCTACTGCTGCAGATCATTACCAGTGATCAATACCCTCTCCCAAGGTGTATCTTTTCTCTCCTAAGGCATTCATCACTCTGCTTTAATCTTCTCCATCTGGTGGGGTTTCCAGCCACACATCTTTTCAATAGGCCTATGGAGAGCACCAACATTTCTTATTTCCTGCATCTACTTTACCCTCAGCAGCGCTGTGCAGGCAGAACGCGGGTGACGAGTGGGACAGCACCACGCTGATGTGTTGTGATGCGCCACTGAGCAAGCTGTTATCATCTTGTCCTTTCCTTTTCATTTCAGCTGGCCCAAAAAGGGCAACATCCATCAAGGCTAGAGACAAAAGATAAAGCATCATCTAAAATATCAGCCAGTGGGTTTGGCCTGCTCAGGGATTAGATAATGTAGATTAGGAGTGCTTTGCTGGCGTTCTGTCTCTAGATGGCACAGTGCACACCACCTAACAAGGCTGAGTTGTAAACATCTGTGTAATAACACATGGAGTATGATGAACCAATCTCAGCTATGCATTAAGTTTAAAATATTTTAAGACATCTCAATAGTAATGTCCTTTCTTAACTGTGTTCTCCTCTTGACATAGACTTTTGACATCTTAAAATGGTTCATGAGCTATTCAAAGCACAGCAGATGTACATAGAGCCCTTTTAACAAGTTGATCCCTCCAAGGATTTCCAAATTCCTCAAAACTGCAGTAGAAAGAAGATATAAAGCACTTTCAGTACCCACTGACAATTTGTATATTAGTGTTCTTGAAACTCCACTGTACACTTTCTTAAACACTTTTCCTCTATACCACACTGCTTTAGTCACATAATTGTATTTCAAGATGTAACATCTGCAAAGCCCAACTGCTCTCCTCAGGCATTCACTAGCCAGTACATATTACCTTAACATACACATACATACATAAATGTTTCCTTTCACCTACAAAATTATAGTAATTAGTGGTTACTCTTAATTAAAAATAATTCTAAACAGGCAAAAAGGAGAGCAAGGACACCTTTTAGCCTTTTATTTTTTAAAGGTACTGTGCATGTGAATCTTGTGTTACTGTGTTTACTGTTAGCCTTGTCACCATTTATTTTGATTAAGATATGTTATACAGCCTTTTTAAATGAGAAGAAATAAATCTTCCCGTCTTCATCTTTTTCTACCCCACTGTGAGAGGAATGGTGTTGTAAGTTTCATTATATGGAGAGAGAAGTTGATGTTTAACAGAGTAGACACTCTCTGCAGAGCTACACTTTACAGCTTTTGCTCTATTTTACTTCTCCTTTGGTAAATCTAATTTTAGATGTGAAACTTCAGAACAAGAAATAATCATATGGTGAAACACGGAGTATATAAATGCACAGTACTTGTCACAAAAAATTATCCAGTTTTTGTATGTAATATTTTTTCCCCTACTGGTCAGATACAGGAGACAATGAATAACACAAGTTGAAAAGTAAGAGAAGTGTTGAGTGAAAACAGAAATAGTTGATGCTGTTCATTAAGCTGCATTATTTCAGGTTTATTTTTTCATTTTCTCTTCTCCTTTTATTTTTCCCTTTTTTTCCTTTTCCTTTTTATCGATTTTTTTCCACTTTAAACCACTGCAATAAACTGATACATTTCAAATATGTTTGTCTACTAGGGAAGTTCTTTTTTGCAAGACTATGATTTATATAGTTATAGTCAGCTTGAAGTGTACCTTAAATAAAAAAATAGTCTTTCAGAGATGACACTTAGAAAATGGATGGTCCTACAGTATTGTGCACTTATGTTCTTTACACACTCAAAGAAAGAAATTGGGAAATAGCTTGAGGAAACAATCCAGAGGATGACACATACAGACAGAAAGCTAACATGTGAAAATGGGAGTTTGTAGCTATCAGTGATATGTTCAGCACGCCATAAATCACAGATATTTATGTAACCATTTTGCCCAGAGCATCTTTTATGACATTGAGCACCACTCAGTATCTTATAGCAAGCTTAGAATCTTTAGTGTAGGGGTGGGTGAACTAAACTCATTATCTACTTTTTTTCAGCTCAGTTATTCATGTAGTCCTTGCAGTAATGCTAAAAAGACCCAAATACTGCCATGGGCGGATGGTGCCTGTGCATCATGAGCTTAAAAGTTACACCTTTTGTGTTAGACTAATACAATTACACTGACACTGGAAAATTACTTCAAGAAACCGTGTGGAAGTAATCATCAGGCAAAAAATTTAATATTATTTCCAGATTCTGAAGACATAACATCAAAACCTGAATGAGCTAGATGTCACAAAGTTTTTCTATTAGCATCCTGGTGATATTACACTAAAAATGAATACTTGCTTTGACCAGGAAACAGAAACAGTTTGTGAGGTGATTGAGAACGCACTTTTTTCCTTTCTGTAGCTATTGATATTTGTGTTTTCCCTTGTAAAAATTGTGTTTGTATTTTCTAATATATGAGTAAAGATAACTTGTATGTAGATTCTGATGTTTTACATCTCACTCAAAACTCCAAAAGTCTTTGAAACAACACATTTCTTTTAGTTGAGCAGCATGAAGATTTTTAAAAACATGACAGCCATCTAGATCCCAGTGAAAATGGTTTGATGTGCTTTTCTTCAGATTTTCTTCATTTTTCATCTACAGAAAAAAATAATAATTCAGAACATTCCTCCAAATCTGTTACTGATGAAACTAAAAAGCCTGTGGCCTTTTGTAGTANATTAGCATCCTGGTGATATTACACTAAAAATGAATACTTGCTTTGACCAGGAAACAGAAACAGTTTGTGAGGTGATTGAGAACGCACTTTTTTCCTTTCTGTAGCTATTGATATTTGTGTTTTCCCTTGTAAAAATTGTGTTTGTATTTTCTAATATATGAGTAAAGATAACTTGTATGTAGATTCTGATGTTTTACATCTCACTCAAAACTCCAAAAGTCTTTGAAACAACACATTTCTTTTAGTTGAGCAGCATGAAGATTTTTAAAAACATGACAGCCATCTAGATCCCAGTGAAAATGATTTGATGTGCTTTTCTTCAGATTTTCTTCATTTTTCATCTACAGAAAAAAATAATAATTCAGAACATTCCTCCAAATCTGTTACTGATGAAACTAAAAAGCCTGTGGCCTTTTGTAGTACTGTGATTTCTAGTGTTATAATTGGGCCATCATATTTAATATACTTAATGTTTACATATGTCAACAAATCTGAGTTTTTACCAATGTCCAAGTATGTCTGGGGGCACAGTTTCTGAGCTAAAGGTTCAATATTCATTTCCCCTCCACTCTCCATTTCCTTATTTTGGTCTTGGTTTTGATCTAAGATGCGGTCAGGGTAATGAAAATATTTTCCTTGAGCTGTCTTCTGCAATAAATTGCCTTGCAGATATGTTCAGTATTTTCTTTTTCACTCACCTGAGAAAATAGGAAATAGTTCAACAGGCCTACTTTTAGTAACTTCACTTTTAATATCCTGATATTCTTCAATACGTATCATGTGATGATGTTTTCATAAAAGGATAAACATTATAGTCTGCTCGACATTCAGATGAGCTATTATAGCTTGATGATATTATTGTTTCTTAACTTCTGATCTTGTAAATATTTCCAGTTTCATCATAGCTATAACTGTAATATGTATAAATATCATGGTTTTTACTCTTCTTTTTTTGTCACTTAGACCTCCCTTGTTAGTTTTCCCAACAAAAGACATTCTCACAGTATGTTTGATACTCTAGAATGCAGGATAGCAAATTTTAAAAGCATTATAAAATGCAAAGTGAAATAAAACCCCCAAAACCCCCAAATGGCCAAAATCCAACAGGTGAATTTAAGTTATGCTTAAAGTTTTACCAATGGCATTCTCAAATATGGTGATGAGATTATAAATTGATATGCACAAATTTATGTCATAGCTAATAAAAAGAACTTGCTTGAATTTCTAAATGTACTTATGGTATTATATGTAGAGGTTTTGGGGGGGTTTTTGTGTGGGTTTCTTTTTGTTGTTTTGTTTCATTTTGTTTTGGTGGAGGTTGTTTGTCCATTTTGTTTTGGTTTTTGTTAATTGGTGTGTTGATTTGTATTTTTTTCTCTGCAATGTGCCTGGATGTTATGAAAACAGCTTGACTTCCTCATGACAGCCTATAGCACAGTCATGTCAGTCTATGAGTATGGTCTAACTCTGAATTTTGATCTAATTTTGAAACAGATCCTGCTTTGAGTAGAGAGTTAGACCAGATGACCTCCAGAGGCAGCTTTCAACCTAAACTATTTTATAATTCTATCTCACTTATTTAGTGGTGTGCTATTCTTCTTCTTTTTCCTCATTTTCTTCTTTCTCCTCTTCCTTTTCTTATTCCTCTTCCTTCTTCTTGTCATCTTTTTGTACAATCCCAGTCCCTAAAATAAGGTAAGTGCATCTTGCTATGTTTTCCAAAGAAATTGAGATCTTAGAGACTTGGCTGTTACTTGTCTTAAAAAGCTCCCAAAATTAGTCATTGTGGTTTGGTGAATTCACTGATTTAATGTTATAGTAAATTTACTGATTTAACTTGCCACTTTTAGTGCAGACGTACAGTAGTTTGCATAATTTAGCTTAAATTATAAGCCATAATTAGAACAGTCCAAGTTGGAAGGAACTTTCAAATTCTCATTAATACCTTTGGATCAAAATGGAGTTCATACATTCAGTTTGAGCAATTCTGCCCTATGATTTCTACTTCTTAAGCAAATAAGCTTTTAGGCATTTTATGTCTGAATTTGCTTGTGTAAAATGAAGATAATGCAATTCCAGACTCATAGTATTATGGACCTGTTGGTATTATTTTTAAAATAGGCAATTTTTTTTAGGTCATCCTTAAGATTACACAAGGGGAAAGTAATAATTTATGCTCAATACTTGATTAGAATGTTATATATTCTGTAAAACAAAATATGGAAATGATTACAGGAAGAAAACCTAAATATTTACTATTTCAAAGGAGTCTCCAAAATACTTCAAAATTTTGAAGAGACTTTCCTTCAAAAGTACCATATTGAGAGTGAGATTGAAGATGCACAGGAGAAATGAGTTGGGGTACACAAAACATTCTAAAAACAGGATCTGTAGGTCATGTAAATTTAGAGTGATAACACTAAAGCTTACAAGGTTACATGAGGCAATAGCAGCTTAGAATTATTAAGTTATAGCAACAGACTGTAGCCGTGAAACAAATCTCAATCTACAATCAGAACTGTTCGTAGGCTGATGGAAAAGATAAGTTGGTTAGTGTATCTAGTCAGCTATGATCCTTTTTTTTTGGTATTCTTATCTGCAAGCAACTGGGAAAGGTCACCTAGTTCTTTATTAATTCACTTGAACAGAATTCTGGCCCAGATGGACTCAGAACACTTTTTTTCACACTATCATGCTTTTATTTGTAACTATTTTTTAAGAAAAAAACTGCATAGAAATGTATTCATAATCAAAATTCTTCATGTTTCTAGATGAAAATTTCCTTTTTCTTTACCTTCTCCCCACCTCTTTAAGCTTTGATACATCCTGTTATCTATAAACCCTGTAAAATGTCTTTGCTGAACATTTAGATATGATTATATAAGAGAAACTTAGAGAAAGAATTAAATTCCTAGTTCAAATAATGGGAAGATTTTGCTTGTTCAATGCTGCCCTTCTGTACTCTAGATTACTTTGTTTTCCTTCCTTTTCTACTTGTTTTTTAGCTACTATTCTATTTCCTATGTCATTTATTTTCTCTTATTCTATATTTTATGTGTCATCACTGCTTAAATTGTATCTACATAAATGTCTTAGTTCAGACCAGAGTTGTGTATGGGGAGTAGATATCCTCATAGTTCCACTTAACTCTCTTTGGTAGCTTGGAGTAGTCATGAAAAGTGAAAAGCAGATCTTTTCAAGATGACACTGAACAGCAAAATATATTGCAGAAGCTGATAGATAATTAATTCATGGGACAAGAAGCTCTAGTCTCTGAATATATGGTGTGCACTGATTATCAGTCGGAGCAATGGTACTGATGTGTCACCCCACGGCAACCATACACTTTATTCCACAAACCTGCTCCAATGTGGTCACACTTTTATGGAAGCAGACTTAGCCTTAGCCTCTTGAGAACTAGTGGTATTCAACGAAAAATAGCTCTCCCACCCCCTCACAAGTTTAACTACCTTTTGTTGATTAAACCATGATCATAAGGTTGGAGGAAAACAGGATTTGAAGAGGTGTGATAAAAAGATTGCCCTGCTTTCTGCCCAGGTAGATATTTCCTTTTAAGGTTGTTATTTATATTCTAGTTTCCTGATTATTTCCCAATGCTGCCTCCTCTAGAAGAGAGAGATTATTTGTTTTTTCTTTCATCCAAATACAGTACACATATGAGGTGTACTCGCTTTTCTTTAGCTTCTTTATTGGCTTTCTTAGGTGCTGTTGTGGTTGATTCTATTTCAGCTATCAGTCATCCCAAGTGTCTATAGAATAAAACTGCTGCTGGTGACATATGTATGTACGTGCTTTTAGAAAAACTCTACAAGGCAAAATTCAAACATCTCTACGGAAAAAAAATGGCTAGGTAGGCAAGTTTAAGGTGACAGAAGTCTTGAATAATGGTGACTGGTAGAAAAACTTCAAGACCTCCTATTTATTTCATTATGAAACATAGAGGTTGAGTGCCATATTTTAAAGAAATTATCAATTTGCCTATTCTACTAGGAATTGGGGATATAAATTAAAAGCTCCCTGCTGTCTGTCCACTAAGTGAAGGAGGTGTTCTTCATTTCCATTCCAGCTCTGAGTGCAATATTGATGTGTGTGTCTTCATTTCTCATAGAACAAATATAAATTTATGGGCAATTGAATAAATTTCTAAAGTGGTTTCACTTTGTCTGTTGAGTTCAAATATTAGTATGAATTGATTTTTATATTTACTGTAGTAACCATCAAGCAGTGAATTATTTGCTGCTAATAATTATTTGTAATTCTTGCATGAATAGTGTATCCATTTATCAAACAATAATACTGTAGTTTTGCTTCTTCTGTTTACTGTTCAAATTCATGCTTATCAGGTTATCAGGTCTTTTTCTAGAAATTTATTCCTCTTCATCTAATTTCTTTCTTGTTGAGTGACGGAGAACCTTTTTTCTGTAATCCCAGTTAAATACAAAAAAATGCCCATCTGTAGGGTTATGGGAACAAATAGCAAAGTGAATGGGAGCAATGATATTGGTTTGTCAGATGGCTCAGGAATATGCAGACAACATCACCCGTGAAGAGCCTGACTCCACTGCTTTCCTGATAAACCTATGCTCCAGCCTAGGGCAGCTTTAGGATACAAACAGCAGTTGGTGATCAAAAATTTGGCTTAGTCTGATGGAATGATCAGCACGTAAAGTCAGATACTTTTGTCTTTTAACTTCTTTGAATGAACAACCCTGAGGGATCAAAATCAGCTTGTCTAATGTCTGGATGGGGACAGCTTGTTCTGACTGAGGTTGCAATTCCAGTCAAAATCATTATTTTTCTTCATTCAAAATATATTTGAGGGCATTTCCTCTATTTGAACTATGAATAGATCTGTTACAATAGAGTAACATCCCAATGCATGCAAAGACTCTGGAGGAATTACTGTAGACACCGAGTTGAAGACCTCTGAATCATAAAACATAAGGTTTTTCTCGTGCAAGTACCACTTAGGTCAGGGCAGCATGTCTGCTATTACCATCACGAGCAGAGGCTATCTGCTAGGGGGAGATGACAAAGCTACATGTTGTTCTGTGGAGTGCACAGTTGCCCTTAAGCATATGGTCTTCTGCCAGTGTTTGAGGAAGCTCTGCTGGACACATAATTAGAAATTTCGTGATAAAGTCTCTGCTCTTCAGGCAAAATAATCATAAGAGTGGTGAATTAACACAAGCAGCAGAACATTAAGAAATATTTAATCTTCTAAAACAATCTACTCTGCTTTAAAGTGAGTGTTAACCGTGAAGTAATATATTCTTTGCCAAGGAAGACTGTAATACTAGTGTTTGTCATGCCACAGACAGAGAGAAATGTGCATCTCTCCTTTGAAAAAATGTGGTTCTCCACTTATTGGGATAATAATATTTGTGGAAGTTGTATCAGCAGTGACATGTAGCAAGAGATGTTCCAAGTTTGTTCGTGATGCATGATTTGTAAAATATTTGCTTTTGTTTATAGGACTGACTTCAGAGTCATAAATCATAGGCACATATGTTTCTTTCTCCTCTTAATAGAACAGGCGAATAAGAGACAGCAAATGCACAATTGCTTAATGAGTGCTAATGAGTAAATGAGTGTTTGTCTCATCAATATAGTAGTCTTGCTCTAAAGCTTTGTGTGCACCACTGATAACTGAGGTTACTGTTGCTTTCCAATGAAAAGTGTCTTCAGTTTCTTACTATGTCATAAAATGGAAGGAAATATTGCCACAGTGTCTAATAATATGAGTTATCTACTCTTTGCTGAAGAACAGAAATAAGGCATTTGTGAAATATTTGCCTTTCTGCAGATTTACTTCTTGCAATTGTATGCAAATAACATTCAAAATATACCACTTGCAATAAGCTGACCACCACTGCATCTCTGGTTGCAGTTTACGCCACCCTTTTGGCTGAGTATGTTCTAATTTAAATGAAAAATCCATCTGCACATTTTGGTTACATCTGGGCTTGTATATAAAGAACGTGGGTGTTTCTGTGCCACTGGTAAAGTTGCTCCCTCATACTCCTTGAAAGCAAAGAGGACGGAAATCAACTTGTCATAAAAATTGTGGCTGGAGAAAGTTAAAAGATGGATGTGGGAGTAGATACTGTGAGAGAAAACTTAATGGAATAATATGAAAGTGAAAGGGAATGACAAGGAAGGGAGAATATGTCCTTGCTGTTGTTCATAGGCATCTCCTCACACAGTAAGAGACAGTAACTGCAGAGCAATAGGGAGGACAGTAACGGTCTGTGACTGGGGCTATGATAATAAATGCAAAGGAAAACACTCAAGAAAGATGTCAAGTGTTTACTATGCCTTGGATAAATAAGCTCTGGTTTTAAATAGCTACTTGTTAAGCGAATTTTTCCCATTTTATGACTTAAGCAAATTGGTATTCCTGCTGGCAGAGAGAGGAGAAATACTGAATTTAATTACATGGTTTAAGGAATAGGTCTTGTCTCTTTCATATTGGAGTTTTTCATATTTAAGGGCTGGATGTGATACATTGCCTCAACTCCTATATAGAAAATGTAAAAAACCTGAAACATAGAAAAAAATAGGACAAGGATTATAATTTGGATTCACACAGAACACTATCTTCAGAAATTAATTTTATGGTGTGAATATTTAGGAAATTACTGGGTGTAAAATGGACTTATGTGCCATTTCTTCTCCTGTTGTAATAAATTAAACAGTTCAACATAATTCATCATTATAAATTCCAAAATGAGCACTGATATCTCTATACTGTAATATTTTATGTTGTTTCCTTCTAGGGTGCAAGTTTCTCCTTAAATTTCATTAAATATTCCCTGATTTCAGAGTCCTAGTATGGTACATCTTACAGTGCATTTCCCTGAGTGTTTGCATGTGTAATCTGAGTAAAAAATGGGACATTAAACCACAGTTTAAAATGTGAACATTCAATTCCCTGTATGTAAAGGTTGTGTAACTGCAAAGAAAAAGTGTAGCAAGGCCTATAGATATACTGGTCACCTCAGTCCCTGGGAAAGTGATGGAGCAATTTCCAGGCACACAAAGGTCAAGGTCATCGGGAGTATCACCATGGATTCACCAGTGAGAAGTCATGATTGCCTGACTTGATACACCTCTGTGACAAAGTGACTGTCTTGGTAGTAGAAGGGAGAGCAGTGAGTATTGTCTACCTAGACTTCAGGAAAGTTTTCAGTACTGTCCCCCCACAAAAGCCTCACAGAGAAGCTGATCAGTATGAGCTGGATGATCAGGCTGTGATGGTGGATTAAAAACTTGATAGCAGGGCTGTGAGTGGTGGTGATCACTGGAACAAACTCTAGTTGGGAGCCAGCAGTGCACCCCAAGAGCCAATATTGGATCAAACTCTATTAAGTTCTCCATTAATGATAGGGATGGCAGGGAGGAGTGCACCCTCAGCACAACCTGGACTTCTGTGTCATCTGGGCTCCCCAGTAGAAGAGATATATGTATGGAGTTACAGAAGGAAGTCCGGCAAATAAGGTGATTTGCTTACACAAGCAATCTTTTAAAGGAAAAGAGTTGGTGTTCCAGGGAATGAAGATCAGACCCAGGCCATGGGGTTTTGTGAAACACTAAGAGAAGGGGCTGGACAGAGTAGGAGGAAGGAGACAGATTTATTGGATGAGAATAGGCTGAATTCTTAAGAAACTACTCAACTACCAAAAATCGGTAATAGAAAATGAACCACTGAGAATTAGAAATACAAAACAAACCAAGCACGCAGGATGGGTCTCTGGGAAGTAATCACTCAGCAGCTCAGGCAGCGCAGCTACTCTCCAATTTCAACGAGTGGCCCTTGGGGGCAGAGGCTGCCAGTGCCTCTGGTGCTCAAGCATTCGACTTCACTGTCCTCTCGTCCCCTCTGCTCAGACACTGCATATTGTGTCTTCTTGAAAGTTGGCCTCAAGTCCTGCCTTTGTAAATCTTTGTCTTCCATCCTACTCTTGCTGCACTGTGGGTGCTCAAGAGGTAAGAGCTCCTGGTGAGCAGCTCTGAGCGAGAAGCAATCAGCAGCACTGCCAAACTGCACAGGTGGCACCAGGCTGAACCCATCACATTTATAAAGAGCTGCACTTGGCAGGAGCAGGTGCTGTGCTGGCGGGGACTCCGTGTCAAATTTAATTTACTGGATGATCTGGCTCGGTAAACATTCAGCATAGATGCTTGCTCCTGCCTAATGTTAAGTAGCTGAGTAAATGCAATAGAAGGTCTCCACAAGTGTTAAATAGCTGCTGAAAAACACAAGGTCTTGAAATGTACAAGTGTACAAGTAGTATTTTTACTTTTTTGACTGCTAATATGCCTAATTTGTAAACTATCTCAAAGCACTATTGCTTCCAGATTACCCAGGAGCTTGAAAATTCCTCAAAGGTCTTTGTATATATTCCCCAAAAGTCATTGTGTAGAAATAATTTTAAGTGTGAGCCTCAAAGCCAAGGGTTTGAAGGAGGTTTCAAAGACTTCCATGTTACTACTTTCCAGGAGCTTTCTCTCCCTCAAAAGCAAAATCTGCTCCCGAGTGTCCTGTAAGTTAATTTTTTTGAAATGTTGTCTTATTTTTTATTTTACTAAATATAGTGTGTCTCCTCCAGTTGCATTTTCAGTGAAATAGACGTTGATAGGAGAGCTAAAGGTCAAATATCATTATTAAATCATACCAATGCTTTGAAAAGAACTTGAGGATGGTAAAGGAGATAAAAAATTACAACAGTTCTGGGTTTAAATAGTCTTGACAGCCTTCTCCTTAATTGCATCTTCCAACTCTTATTTATCGGTTTTGAAGAGTGAAATTTAAGTATGAGTCACTTGTATTGTTAAAAATCATTGATTTGTATTTTAGCAGCTGTTGCGTAAGAAGTGTATAATATTATATCAGTGTAGGGAACTTTCAGTGTTATAGATTGGGATGTAACAATCCATGTTTGTCAGATAATTGCAATGAAGATATTAAAATATATCGCAACGCTAATAAAATAGACTTTCTTAGACTTTGTGTTGCAATCATGATAGCCATTTTTCCTGTATCTGGCTACTGTAACACTTGTTAATGAGGAAGCCCTTGAACAGTTAAAGTGGATTTTTGGCAGTTCATATGTGAATGTGTGGACACATTCTCTTCTAATCTTCTCCTGAATAGCAGTAATAACAATAGGAATAACAATAATTTAAGCACTTATTTTATATATTGTTATTATATTGTTACTTTTTATCGCCTTGAAAAGAATGTTTAGAGTAATACAGCCTAATGTCATGAATATATTTTTCATTAATAATATATGGTTAGGTACCTGCCATTCTGCTGTGGATGACTGGAAAATTCAGTGTTGTGATTATTGAAGTAAACAATTAGATGAGATTTTTTTCCAGTGTAAATGTGACACTTCATGAAGAGAAGATTGAGAATCAAGCTGTTATATCATACTGATACTCTTTAAAATATAATCAATTAGAGTTTGGTTGGTTGAAGTTTGACTTTATTTTTGTTAAAGTAGATCCTAGGTTCAATATCCTTAACATTAATGTAACTTTTGCCTGCAGCGCAATATGTTTGGTCCTCTTATCCACTACAGGCCCATTTAACAATTAAGACACTCCCAGTCAAGTATAATTGGCAAAATCATTTGGTTTTACTGCTGTCCCCTTTGTAGTCATGCTTCTGGTGGCCTGTAATAAATGGCTGTTGAAATTTCAACAATCAAGTTATCAGCTTTTTCTATATGTATGGAATGATTAGCACAGATTGTATTAAGGAAAGAAGCAAATTCTTAGATACATTACTATTTTTACCCATGGCATTAGCAAGTAAAACAGCCCTAAGGCATTAAAAAAAGTCAGTAATGTAATTTACTCTCCATGTAATTTTCAAACATATTTAGGGTTTGGGGTTTTTTCACCATTATAAAAGGTGCCAAATTGTTGCAAATTCCTGCTTTGTCAGGAGTTTCTTTGGTTAACTATTTAGTTAACCAAACTATTTAGTTTGTATGAGAGACTAAGATGATAATGGTTGGTGGCTCAAACATTTGTCGATTTGTGGCAGTGGCAGAGTGCTCTGCTGTGGCTGGGTTTGCAACCCACCAAGTGGGAGGAAGTGAATTTTTGGGTCTGCGGTGGCGAAGCCTGTCATCCAAATAAGACAGAGAGGGTGAGCATCCACCACAGGAGGCTCTAGGTTTTGAGCCAGATAAGGCAGAATGTCGATAAGAAGTGGATCCTTCGGAGGCAGGATGTTGCTTTTTATCATTCCAATTGTCCTCTTTTACAAAACTCAGTTGTAAAACTGCCCACTCAGTCCCTGCCCTGAGAAGGTCACGTTCACACAGGACAGGACATTCACATTCCCACCTGAGGGTACTCATAACTGAGGGTATTCATCCCTTCTGATGGGGCATAACTAGCTCAGCTATGCTGGCATGAGAGGCAGCTGTCATGTCTTAGGAGGGGCCATAAACCATCAAGGACTCCCAAAGTCAGAATCTGTCTTTTTTTTTTATATTAGTAAATATATTGTCCGTGATAGACTGATTTCTGGGGCTTTCCACCAGAGATCTGCACATGATCCACAGCGTTGCAACAGATCCAGAGTCTTTTGCAAAAGTAAAAGTGTAAAAAAAACCCTCCAGGGAAGATGCTTGGGTGGTCCCACATATAACTGTATATGTGAATGTATATTAACCCATTGAATTATATGTTTTGGTGGCTTTCCCTCACCCATGATAGATCATGACTGTGACCATCATTTTGACCAACACTTCGACCAGCACTTCGTTGCCAGATCCAAAGGTTGTGATATCTTTCTACCCTTATCCTTTCTTTCTCTTCCTTTCTTTCCCTTATGCATTTTCTAAAGTGTTATTTTTAGTCTTTCATATTGTTCTATTACCATAAATAATAACCAAAACAGCCACATACTTCCTTCAATTGCAACCAAATTGTTCTAAAGTAAAAGTACTACTCTTACAAATCCATGAGAGAATTATAAAATGGGGATTTCTGCCTCTCAACAACAAAACCTGCTTTTAATTATTTTTTTCTTTAAATACATTATTTTTTAGTGATCTGAAAACATGCTACTTTTTAGTTTAAACTGGAAATCACTGGTATCAGCACAGGCTGGGGGATGAACAGGTCAAAAGCAGCTCTTGCAAGAAAAACATGGGGTGCTGGTTGATGAGAGCTTGGACAAGACCCAGCAACATGTGCTCACACTCCAGAAAGCCCAGAAAGTCAAATGTGTCCTGGGCTGCATCCGAAGCAGCATGGGCAGCAGGGTGAGGGAGGGGATTCTGCCCCTCTGCTCTGCTCTGGTGAGACCCCACGTGGAGTGCTGCACCCAGCTCTGGGGTCCCCAGTACAAAAAGGATGTGGACCTGTTCGAGTGAGTTCAGAGAAAGACCTTGGAGAGGATCAGAGGGCTGGAGCACCTCTGCTCTGAAGACAGGCTGACAGACTTTGGGCTGTTCAGCAAAACATCATGCAGTGGAACTGACAGAGGGATTATTTACAGTGACAATATTATCTACTGTGACATCTGCTTGGAGAAATGAAAAAAAAAATCAAACTTCAGGTCTCATATTCAGATAGTTTCTTGTTGCATTCCTTGTAAGTACCATAGAACTCTGCAGTTCCATTGTTTTATTGTTGTTGTTCTTTTCTTTTTCACATATTTCACTTTTACAACATGCTGTACAAAAATTGCAGCTTGTTAGAAACATGTTACACAAGAGCAACACAAGGAGGTTATTTGTGAACATCTGAAAAGCTGAAGATCTTGTCTTGACTAGACAAACACTTGTGAGCATCCTGTTTGAAACATTTTTTAGAATATATTTCTGTCCTTGTTTCGGCTGGAATAGAGTCAATTTTCCTCCTAGCTGGTATAGTGCTGTCTTTTGAATTCAGTTGAGACTAATGTTGATAACCCACTGATGTTTTGATTGTTGCTAAGTGGTTCTTACCCTAAGTGAAGGACTTTTCAGTGTCTCATGCTCTACAAGTAAGGAAATGCACAAGAAGCTGAAAGGGAACATAACCGTGGCAACGTGACAAAAGGGACATTCCATACCACAGATTGCCATGCTCAATACATAAACCGCGGGGAGCTGGCCAGGAGATGCCAACTGCTGCTGAGGAACAGGCTGAACATCAGTCCACTGACTGGGGGGCATGAGCAATTCCTTTTTTCTCTTAGATTTTATTTCTCTCTCCCTCTCTTCTTTTCATTATTCTTATCCTTATTCTATTTTTTTTTTTTTCAATTATTAAACAGTTCTTAACCTGTGAATTTTGCTTCTTTTTTTTTTTTTCAGTTCTCCTCCCTGCTGTGTCAGAGGGGTGAGTGAGAAGCTGCGTGGTGCTAAGTTGCCAGCTGGGGTTAAACCACAAGGGGTTCTCTCTTTATCACACAGCTTAAGAGTCTTAGGGAAACTGACTTGAAGTAAATTGTCAATGCTCTGCAGATATTCTCACACAGGACTACACAGGCTTCATAGATACTTTGAGAAATTGAGTTCTTTTAATGTGATCAGAGGAATAAATAATCAGATAAAGCAGAATCTTGCATTTAGATGATCGCATGTTTGGTCATATTTTGTTTTCTGTTTATTAAACTTTTTATATCACCTAAAATATTGTTGCATTATTATATGAACAGTTTATGTAGCTTGGACAGAAAAGATGCTAGTTTAAAAAGAAAAGTTAGGGACTTCTGTAAGAACCTGAGTCCAAAATCTGTGATACTTGATTATTCATATATTACTGCTACATGTTATTAAGGCTTGATATATTTGCTGTTAGGCTGTATTGAAAGTGATCCTTATGTTTGAATTAGATCACTACTGTAACAGGTTCAGTCACCTTTGTGAGGTAACAGAAACAGGTGGTAACAGAACAAAGATCTATTTTTTTTTAAACTTAATAGCTTCTATGAAATCTTTCACCTCTATGGCTTCCATGGGCTGTTTCTGCCTTCCTAAAGGAAAGATGTTATAGTAGATGTAACATAAACAGATGCACCCTTTCTCCACTCCTCTTCCTCCTTTCATCAGTGGAAGCTACAGGAAGAAGCTCTCTTTCTGAAATGGAAATGTGCTGTTATGTAGAGGCACTGAGTAACATCCTTTCTTCTTCAGTGCTCTCAGGTGCACTGGGAGGAAGTCAGCTGAAAAGACAATAATTTCAAAATTTGAGTAGAGGTGGGGGTTTTCCAGAGGAGCTCTGGAATGTTATGAAGAAGAGCTCTGTGTCAAAACCTATATGCCATGTTCCTGTTCTACAAGTGATGTATTACCCAAAACAAGCATAGCAGGAAGGGCCTCTGGATGCCTCTTTCTCAAGGTTTTTCAACTCTATTACACTGAAAAAGTTGTCTTTCAAGGCTTTACAAAGAATGAGACGTTATCACTCTAAAACGTGAGTGATTGTTGTAGATTACCTTTTCTTTGTTTCTTATGGGTTTCTCAGGACTTCCTAATTATCTGTGTAGCTGATTATTTTCAGGGGTGGAAACATAATAAACTATGTTTTCCAAAATTGTTTCAAATTACTAAGAAGCTTCTGCACAGACATGATACACACATAGAGATGCATGTATCTGTCTCTCTGAAAAAAAAGGGTAAAAATTATTTTCGGTCAAAGAAACAAAGGAAATCTTATGATCCTAATTAATGGCAACTTCAAGCTATAAGTGCTGAATTCTCAGATTATATTAATGGGTTTTTGGTCTAAGTTTCATTGAAAGTTCAAAATAAAAGTTTAGTTTTGACTTTAGTTTTAAAAGGTACTTTTACCTTCCTTTTCCAAGCATTTCCTATTGGAAGCATCCCTCAAAAAATATTCTGACAAAATGTAGCTATCTAAAAATTCCCATCTCTGGGATTGGGATGTTTCTGCAGTTTTTCCAAAATTAAAAGTAGTTGCAGAAAGAGTTTATAAAAAGGGAAAAGTTACAAATTGTTTTACATTGTGAAATTCTTAAGAAACTTTGTTTGAATTCCCCTCTTCAGTAACATATATGTTAAAAATACAGCTGTTTGATCAGCTATGACTAGCAAAGGACAATTTAAGGTTGTGCCAAACCAGTAACTTAGAAGGGAAAGACTCTCCCTTAAATGATTTCTCACTCATATTTCTTTCTAATGTAAAATAGTCTACCATTATGTTCACGAGAAGGTCTTTAAAAAGGCCAAAGGAAAAGTTTAAGAAAAGTGGGGAATCTATATCTTAAATAACAGAGGTTTGCTTGCTAATCCTGCAACATATTAGTGACAAATATGAGGGAAAAAACTAGGATTTATAAAGTTAATTTTGTTTGTTTATGGGGTTTTTTTTGTCTCACTGTTAAGTCTATTTTCCTTGAAATGTGAAGATCCAAGAAGCTATAAAGTCACTCCTTTAGTCCTTTTTATTAAATTAAGAAACACTTTGAAAAAAGTAGGAGAAGAATATCCAGATGTCCTGGTAGGAGCATGCTATCATCAGCAGGAAGCGCCTTCATTATAAGCATTAGGAACTCTGGCATGCATGCCTTCAGTGAACGTTCAATTTGGGTAAAAAAATCTCTGAAAATTTCTACTTTATATTTTTCTTCCCTTTTTATTTTCTGTTTTCACATGACCTATGCTCATCCAAGATTAATGCCTTATGTCATTGCTAGAAGATAATGAGTTCCTACGGGAACCAGACATGGAGGGGTATAAACCAATGCCCAAGCTGTTTGTGTTTTACACACAAGACAAAATAGTATCAACCTTTTCTGTCTGCCAAATATAGAGCTGCTAAGTACTTACAAAGCCGAGTGAGTTGCAATTAAACCTATTTACCAAATCAGGCTTGTTACAACTCACGGATTTGTTTTGAGCTGTGCTATTGACATTACTTTTTGCATAGCTGTACTTGCAATTTCCTTTCTAATTAACTGCTATTTTTAAAAAGTAATCACTCATGCTAAGAGAGGAAACCCTTGTTTTTACAAAATCCTTCTGTCAGTATATGTGACTTCCTGAATATTATGTGCAGTGTAATTTCATTGCCGTTAATAACTGTTCTCATGGAAAATAATTGCATTGACACAGGAAATCCAAAGAAAGTATCCTAATTGTTTAAAAAGGAAAATGACAGATTACTAACCTTGTAACACAGGCATAGAAGAGCAAATAGAACACTAATCTGACAAGCTTAGATTTTATTCTTGGTTGGGGTACATTTTTCTCATTATCTTTTTTTCATTGCTCACTTGTGTAAAATTTAATTTCCTGGGATGATGTAACACTCATTACTTAGAGGAATTTTACAATATTTTTGGTGAGAAGCTTTAGATACTAGCACTGTTGATTGGTTTTTTTTCCCATGCTAGATTAATTTTTTTAAAAATATTAATAAATATCTTCTGTAGCTAAATGTTACTGCTTTCTATTTTAGAAAATAATTACTTTATTTTTTTACCTTGATGCATATGTTTAACATCTGGCTCTTTTGCATATATTCTAGCAAGGTGTATGTAGAAGTGTACGTATTTTTTTTCTGTGCAAAAGCCTGATGTTATCAGAGTTCATTCAATTAGTGAACTGTAAAATCTCATTTATGCTGTTGCTTATCTATATTTTTGAAGGCTGCTTTCTGATGATGAGAAAAAGTTTTTTTGACACTATTTGTTCTGAACTATAAATGGTCAGGAGGAAAACAGCCATGCTTTTTTCTCTCTTCTCAAGCAACAGGTGGAGTACTTGGTTTCATCAGAATCTGAACTCATCTGTTTGAGCTGTGTTTTTTATTTGCACTTTAAAACACAGTAATTTAACCAAGAAAGAGAGAAGAGCTTTTAAAACAAACAAAAGTAATAGTTATCCAATTCTTTTTTGGTAGGGATGGGACCAAATCTTTGACATGCCTTTTTCTGACCCTGTTTCACTTTGTTTTTTTTCAAACTTAGTTTTCTTTTTTGAATCTGACATCTATGGGACCTATGTATACTTATCTCTGCATGACCGTATATCATACTGCATTACAAAAATGAAAGCAAAGTATTTTATCTCCATCAAGAAAAAAGCCATATGTCTCTTCAATATCCCAAACCTGTAGTAATTTCCTTTCATGTTGTAATACTTCTTTTCCCACAGCAAATACTTTGTTTTCATATCAAAAAATTCAGGAGGAGAAAAGAAGGAATGAAGCAAGAATAGAATTTAAATTTAGCCTAACTTAAACTGTATATATTATATGTTGATATTAATATTATGTAAGGACTTTTCTGATTTAGCGCACTAAATTATTCACTTGAAATATATAATTACAGTTTTAGTTTCAAGAAATACCCACTGCCAGTAATATTCAGTATCAAGAATACCATTAGTGTCAGATAATTCGTTCTTACATCGAACATGTGGTTTGCTATTAAAAATGTGAGAGTTCAACTTTCTACTTGAAGCTGTTTCAGAAATTCTGTATGATTTTAAGCAAACATTGCAACCTTTCCATGACTCCTTTTTTTCTACATACAATAAAGTACTCTCAAGTGGTAGGGATTAAATAAAACTGACATGTCTATACTATCCACAAAAGCTGTAGGAACCTCTAACCGTTCCAGGCTGTTACAAAAATTAATCCACCTGAATCTCCAAACACTACAGGGTTAAAAGATGTTTCAAAAACTGGTGAATTACACCTTAGCCCCGCACTTCCTGGGTACCTCTCAGTCCTGGTTTAAATGTACCTAAACAAGAGGAAGATACACAAGAGAAATGAGCAGCCAAAAAGAAATTTTGGAACCAGTATCAGCCTCAGGTACAAATACTGAATTTAGAACATCATAAGTGCTTTTTTCCTGTTCTTGTTCATGTAGAAATATTCATATATATGTATATACATATGTTTATGGACACATAAAATATGATAGAATGCAAAGATACTTTTAGGAACCTATTCCAGTATTGCTCATTATGATCAGATAAATAGCAACTATTATGAAGATTATAGTAATGTTTAGTGAAACTGTTTACTCTGCCTAACTATTGTGATAGTTATATTTTTAATTTCTCTACAAATTTTCTTCTAGTGTTTTCTGTCACTAAATATGTAAGCTGTTTATTCATAAACTGGTTGGTCCACATTGACTTCACATTCCTGGACCAAGAATTTTATTTTTAACAAAAGTAAGAAGAGTTTCCAGGATGCTTCTTTTCAGGGGAAAGGAGAAGTTGAAGGAATTCTCTTTCCACATAGAGTTAGTAGACCAAATCATAAAGGGCAAAGAGATTTCTTTCAAAATATGCTTTGTCATATCACACCATCTCTGTGACCTTTTAGAGAAATCCTACCTCCACAGATTATTAATTGTTAAAATACCACCCATGGGGCAAAACTGTTTTTTAGGCATTGCTTTTTGTAAGTTTAAACTCTTATGTAATCAATATCATAAATATTGTCATAAAGAAACGTGTTTTGTTTACAAGGCTATACCATTACATATTCCAGCTAAGATGCTCAGAAAGCTTTTGGAAATACATTCTCTTATTCTGAAAAAAATTCCTTTTCATTTATTTTAAAGTGTGTGTGCAACTGTATGCACAGATTACTCTACGTGCATCATTAACTAGGCCATACAACAAAAAAGAATCCTTTTTGTCCCCCATCCAAATAATTTTGATCAAACAGGCAGATCAGATGTATAGTTTGGCTATCTCAATTTACATTATTTTACTGTGAATATAGTTCAAATAAATAAGATGAGCCTGTTACTTAAAGCATCTAAATATGAGAACTGAAGTGCAAATCTGTAATTTTACTTTTCATCATATATATGAACAAGACTTATAACACATGTAGCCAAAGAACCAAGTATTAATGTTTCAACTAAATAGTTTTTCAATTCCTATGAACCAAATGGGAAAGGCAAGCCTACATCAACTTTCTTGGCTCTGTAGTGTTAAATTACAAAACCTTTCATGTCAAGTCTCCATTGTCCTACTTTATTTCATATAGTAAAGTTCCAGTCCCAAACACTATTTAATATCCTGTTAAAAAATATATATATAGTTAAAATTCCTAGATCTTGGAATGCCTTTAGGAAACATAAGATTGTTTTCAACTATACTGGATAATGTTAGTTATTGACAAGGGCTGTATCATTTTGCACTTTGATATATGGAAACATGGTTATAATAGAAGTTCTATAGAGGCTTTTTATATCCAGTTTTACTGTTATTTGCCTTAAAACAATTGTTTACCAAAGTGACTTCTCTATGAGAATTATATCTTTCCTACCAACGAGATTTTTTCCTTCCTGGCTGAAAGCCAGATGTACTCATAAAAATCTCTTTAAAAGTCACAGTTAGCTGCCAGCAGCCATGAAATAACTCAAAACCTTTTCAACAAAAATATTACAATGTATTTTTCCTCTAATTTGAAGAAATAATTATGTATAATTCTCTCTATTTTGTGTGTAACCTAAGAAAGAATAAGTGATTCTGCTTGAGTGTTTTCTGTGACACTGAAGTACCTAGGGCCTAAATTCACCTACTGAGAGGCAGTTGCAGACTGATGGCCTGTTTAATTGCTCATACTAAATAGCCAGGTTTATAGTTCAGATGTAAGATATTTCCTTCAGAGAAATAGATACAGAAGCTTTAGAAGAGTTTGTAAACAGTCACCATCAATTATTGAACGCCCTTAGCTGATATGGAGGTGCTCTATCTATTTGAGGTGAGAGCACAGGTTTGAGCAGCTTTTATATGATATGCACAAAAGGCTGCGTGAAGTACTTTGTGTTAATGAGAACTTGAAGTGTTGCTCGGTGTGTACTTTACATCTTAGCACTCCATTTGTCAGAGTCATTTAGAGTTAGAGGAGAAGTAATAATCCACACTGCTAATAATCCGGAAAAATAATGTCAAAGGGGAAGGCAAAGAAAGCTGAGCTTCCCTTTGAAGCCAGAGACATGAGGATTCCCAAACTCATAGATTTACAGCCTTTCATTTTTTTCTCCTAATTATTTGCTTGTTATGCTTGTTCAAATCTTTGAAAAACTCAGTTATGTTGACTAAGTATCTCAGACAATTTTATTTTCTTGTTTGGTACAAATGTATAAGACAGCTATTTTTCCACTTCATTAAAGAAGCCATGTCTAATGAATTCTGCTGGTGTATGTATACATTGCAAAGGCTTTTAACAGACTTAAGAATGCCTGTGAAGTTCCAGCATTCTTCAGCACCTGGATAACACAATGACAACCTGTTTTTCACGTTGTTCACTGTGGATACAGCTAAAAACCTGTGGTGGATTCACCCTGGCTGGACATCTCACAATGGCCTTCACCATGGGATGCAGAAGAATCTCTGCTCTGGCACCTGGAGCACCTCCTCCATCTCCTTCTTCACTGACTTTGGTATCTGTAGTTTCTCTCACATATTCTCACTCCTCTCTCTGTCTGCAATTCCTGGTGTGCAGGTCTTTCTTTTCCCCTTTTAACTTTGCTACCTTGGAGGTGCCACCACTGTCACTGATAGTCTCAGCCTTGGCCAGTGGCAAATCCATCTTGGATTTGGCTGGCATTGGGTCTGTCAGACATGGGAGAAGGTTCTGGCAGTTTCTCAGAGAGAGAAACTCTCTTTAGTAGCCATCCCTTCTACTAAAACCTTGCCACACAAACCCAATGCAAAAGCAAAACATTTTCAAGATAATTTTAGGAAAGGATTAGGCTGCACATGCAACTGGGATGATATGGGATAACTGCACACAATTTGTGGTGTCATCTCGTGAAAGAAATAATTTAATCACCAATGCATTTGTCCTTGAAAAGTGCTTGTTGCACAAGGAAAAAAAATCTGAGTATCTTTGCCAAGTTAAAAGTGTTATGAATGTTCCTATGTAAAATAATTTCTTCTATACTTATTTTTTTTATATAACACACTGTTGCTAACAATCTAGTGTCTTTCTACAGGTACAAAGACAGAGCACTTCTTGTTTTGTTACCTAAATTTCAAGTGTTCTCTGGTACTATCTGTTCTGTGCTTTCAAAATAAATTGTGCTTGCTAGGCACATATATATATTATCTTGATATCTTTCCTTAATTTGTGCTGCTGTACCTTCTTTGATGTATTTCTCACTTGCCTCCCTTCTGGACTTTTATGTTGTGGTATACATGACAGTTTGGAGTAATTTTTAGAGAAAACTTCCTTTCAAGTTAATATAAGATAACTTTGATCCAAGATTGTGATTTGTGTGAAGTGGCTTTGGTGATCTACAGGGTTTAAATAATCTATTTTTTTTTTGTTTTGTTTTGTTTCATTCTTAACTAGTTAAGAATGTTGAGAATTTCTGAAAGTATTTATAATATATTTTCTAGCACATTTCTCTTCTATTCTGTTTGCATTCCAGATAGATATAGAAACAAAAATCACTAGTGCTTAGTCTTTACTGACAACTCCTGTTTTTTTAATACTGCAGATGAACTGTTAATTTGAATTAGAATTTGTTTTTCTTTGTTATGATTAGTGATGATGTAGTTATCATGGAATTCGAGAATGTTTTTGCTTCTTCTGGTTCCTCTTATACAAACCAAACAGAACTAGAGAAAGGAAAAAGGACTGTGCTTACTTCATACCTCAGTTATTAACACTAAGAAGGCTCAAAAAATATGTTTCATAATTTTGAGTTTTGTTTTGCCAAACAATTTCAGGACAGAAACTGATTATCATGTCTAATATCATAAGAACTTGCACAAATGTTGCAGTCTTGCAAAGGTATTTTGCATTACCTCATACAAATTATTTTTATTGGCAGATGGTTAATTTATTTCAGGATAATTAGCTGCTAAATGTATTAACACTCTGGTTAGATCTCTGTTGCTGATGTGGAGATTTAGTTTCATACTTTTTCCTAAGGATATAGTGATATAGTGATATATAGAGTCTTAAAATGACTACAATTCCAATTTTCTGTTAATTTGATTCTGGTGTATTTAGGGATTGTCATGTGATAGGTATGACTAAACGTAGTAATTCAATTTGTTCTTAGATATACAGTTCTGTTTCTAAGCTGGGAAGGTTCAAACTCTATTAAAGACCAGAAAAAAGATTTTAAGATTTGTGTCTGCTTTGTGAGTTACCTCTGTTGGTCACTGTCACATTCCACTGTGGGGAACTGCGAGGAGTTCTTTTTAAAAATGGATGGTCGGGAACAGAATGAAGCCAAACGAGGCAAACCTTGTATCTGAGAACCATTTATTGATAACAAAAAGGAGAAGGAAAAGGAGTTGCCCAAACGAAAGAGGGCTAGAAGAGACAGAAAAGAAGAAAGGAAAATGGAAAAGGACTGGGGGAGAGGAGAGAGAGAGGGAGAGGAGGTAGAGAGAAAAGGAGGGTGTTACCACCAGCGAGCCAGGGCACTGCTGTCGGTGTCCTGGCAGGGGCGGGTGTGCGCGCCGCCTGCCCGGGGACTGGCTGGGTCTTAGCGAGCCTGCACAGCTCCCGGAGGGGTGCAGCTCCGTCGGCGATGGCACCAGGGACGCGGTGAGTGGGTGCTCGGGTGGGAGGACCAGGACCCTGGACAGGGTTGCGGTGACGGGCTGAATCAGTGTGACAGGATGGGCGGTGACAGCTGGATCGGCATGGAAGCCCAGGCAAGGACACGGGGAGAAGTGGCAGGAAGGCAGTCAGGGGCACAGGAAGGCAGGACAGGTGTGAGGGCGAGCCAGCGAGGGCAGGAGAGCCAAAAGGCAGGCAGGGAGGCTGGGGCCAGGGCAAAAGAGGAAGCAAGCGGGAACAATTGCACAGAGCGAGCCCCAGCGAGCAGCGGCCAGCCCTGACGGAGTTGGTTTTTATACCCCCCGGCCCCTCCCAAACTCCGCCTGCCAGCAGGGATCCATTGGTCCAGTCCAACCTTCCTGTGCCACCCACTGGTGGAGAGCTCTTTGCAAGCTGGTTGGAGAAGCCCCTCCGCAGTGTCTCCTACTGCCTGCCTCGTGTGGGGTGCGGCCAGGCGAAGTCTCCCCAGGGACGAGGCTTCCCCCACTCCTGGCCGCCTCCTGCAAGTGGCAGGTGTACGCTCCCTCCCCCCAAATGCCTCTGACAGCCCTGACAACCAGTTGAGGCAAAGTAAAATGGCTGGATTGGCTCCTCACAGTCACCAATTACTTTACTGAAATATTTGTTTTCTGTTAGGTAGAAACATGAGTATTCAATAGCACTTTTGCGTGTATTTCTATCTTTGTGTCCTGAAGTGTGTGTAATCAAGCACAGAGGAAATGTCTCAAGCTTCTCAGAGTCATGGCTCAGGTAACAATCCTTACTTTTTTCTAAAGCTGTTTAACTGCTGTGCAAATCAAAGGTTCATATTGCAAAATAGTTTTATTTACTTACGTTCTGTTACTAAGGACAGTACTTATTTAATTTGTCTATTTTGTTTATAAATATTAGCTGTAGAAAGCATGAGTGAATAACTTTCTCAAGGTGACAGTGGAAGGAAGAAGTGCTTGTCTTTGACACCTGTTGAAAAAATACTTACTCAGAAGCTAAAAAATTTGACCCCAGTTGAAAAAATGCCCCAAAACAATTAGGAAAGATAATTAACTATCTTACAAGAATTCTCTTTGAAATATCTACAGCTTTCAATGTATTTAGTCCATAAGTATTAATTTGTTGCCCAGCCCATCTTATGAAACATATTTGAATAGCAACTGCTCTAACGCCTTTTAGCTGGTGGAGATTTTCCCCCCTCCTACCCACAGACAGCCAGAGTGCAAGTACAGGTTCTTCTTGTTCTGGGGTGTATTTCATGCTCTGGTGTGCCCTTTTTCAGGGTGCTCCTTACGTTGGTAAATTGCCACCCCAGTGCAGCAGAGAAGAGTCACTCATAGAGATTTTACTGATATTATAGAGTTCTGGGGGGAATGGACTTCAGTATTCTCATGATGACTGCCACCTTTGAAAAAACACACATGTTCTATTCACAGTTCTTCTTTGGTGCTATAAAATCACAGCACACTAATAAGTCAGGTAGTTTCTGGCAATGGAAATACTACATTATCGCCATGTGGGTGTTGATGGAGAAGCTGCTGCTTGTTCAAAGGTATTCCTTTAGCGCAGGAACCCCCGGCAGTGCTTCTTGGCACTCCTGCAAGCCGGCTCTCTCACCTGTGTGATGAAAACACTCAGCCACACTCACACGGAGCTGGCTAGCTCAGGCGTCCCTAGAGGCAAAGAGGTAAGAGGCAGCCCCCATATGGAGTTCCAAAGGATTTATTACCAAAGCATGACGAAGCTGTCCATGATGAAAACGGATGAACTTCCACTCGGGACACATTTATAAAGGGGAACAGACGGGAGGCGGGGTAATACAACAACAACAACAACAACCAGTGGGGAGAAGGAGAGGGCAGAGCAGGGGCTGGATTACATCCTTTAAAGGGATACAGGGGGCGTCTGGCTGCTGGCCGATCAGACAGACGGAATCTACATAGGGTCACAATATCGGATGGGAGAGGCCTTTCTTACTGAGTTACAGGGCAGGTCTTAAACTTTGGAGTTTGCCCTCCAGCACGCCCCATCTGTACCTGCACTCTTTGGCCCCCCAGCCACCACAGCTGCTGGTTCAGCCACTGCAACACTACATCAATGAAAAAGACAGCAGCACTGAATTTCCAAACCTTTCTGTTCATCCAAGGGGAAACCTTGGGTTATGCAACCCTTTTACTGATGGCCTGTTTTAGTTCCATGTTTCCTGTTCTAAAATGTTTGTGTTTCACAGAGTTGTTCTACAAAGACAGGTTGATTTTTAATAGATGATCTGATGATCATGAAAGTGCTTCTGCTAGAAATACCTTTTTGCTTACACTTCAGGGAAAGCTGAGGTACAAAATACCATGACTTCATTCTAAATCTTATTTCACACTCTCCAGTTCCTATTCATTGTTTTTCCTATTAACTTTAGATAAGATAAAAGCAGAAGCTGGAGGCACAGTATTTTCCCCAAGATTCTTCCCTATGGATGTAATTTACTAAGTTTAGTAAAAGCCAAGTGTGAGAAAAAATTATCGTATGTCTTTCTGTTATCAGGTCATCAGAAATTTCTTGGAATTTAGCTTTTCCCCGCTGTATGCTTCAGATACTTTTTTCAGATTTTCTGTTCTCTCTTTGTGATGCAGAACGGGTTTGAACAGAACAGTAAAACTGCAGAGATGGACCTGAAAGTTTCCCTTAAGGGATGTTGACATCAGGTGGTAAGACCAAGTGTGTTCCAGTGTTGCCAAGGAACAGCATAACACTTGCTTGTGCAGGAGGCTGAGGCATGTATTTCACAGAGAAGGGAGAATTTTACTGCTCTACACAGGGTGCTGTGGGCAAATTGGCACACTGTGAATTCACTCTGTGTGATCGTTAAGGCAGGTCTCTGTTGTGCAGTATTGCTCTTCTCCAAAGGATCACTCTCTCAGGAACACATACAGCCAATGTCAGCAACCTGCTTGTACTTCCGTTCCCTTCTGCCTTGCTCATACTGGCAAATTTTTCCGAAGCTTTCTCCCACTGACAGCCTGGAAGCATGATTAGAAAGATACTGCCTAGGCTCGTGCATTGGACTAGTGTAGCTCAAAGACCATCCTCTTCCTCATTTTCTCATCCTCCAAAGTAAATCTAGGCCATTTCAGGCACAGCTTGCTAAAAGTACCTTCATGAAAAGTGTATTTGAAAATTCAGAAAAAAATCCCAAAACATCATTAGACGTCATGTGCAGCTTATTATCTGGATAAAAGTCTCTATTTGTGTTAGTCTCACAATATCTATGTGGCTATCTATCTTTCAAAAAACCCTTGCTGTCATGTGCATGTCCCTCTTTGTTGAGACTATCTTTTCTATCTTCCAGAATGTAATGGAGACTCATGAGGAGCCTCTTTGTAGTAGTTTGGAATTTCTATTTCACAGCCTCAGGTAGTCTCAACACCATTGTACCGAATACATGAACAACAAAAGGGTTTTTGTTTGCTTGTTTTCCCTTTGGAGAGCACCAGTTCTTCTTTTCTAACATGGTCTTTTTTGTGTCTGTCAGTATCTTAAAATGCACACCTTCTTTCGAAGGATTTTTGTTCAAAAGATGCAAAATACTTCATAGGAGTAATTTGCTTATTTATACCAAGCACTTAGTTTAATGCTGCTTCTATACTCAAATCTGATGAAGGGACTAGTTTTGTGTGTTCCTTACTTTATTAAATAGCTGTTTAAATATTCCTTTTTTTGGTTCTTTACGGTTTTATTATTCTTGCAACATTTATTTTCCTGGCTATTAGCTGAACAGTTTTGTGCTGGCAGCCAAAGACTAGCAGATTATGGGAACAGAGAAGTGGAGAAAACCTTCTGAAAAATTATTTATCAACCAAATTGTAAAGAGTTTTCATAAACTGAACAACTTCCAATTAGAAATAGGCTTTTAGACTCTTTTTGACGGGAAGCTGATGCAAAAACTCCCATGTCTGTTGTTAAACCAAACCTACCAATGCCCTTTCATTCCAATCTTGCCTTTAAGTGTAGACAAGTGTTTCATACTGTCTCCTGATAAGGAATAATCATGCCTCTTTTGAAAAGCTCTGTTTCTTTCCATGCGACAATTGTAGCTGTGTGTGAGGTAGCCTGATGCCAATGACCTGTACTGATTGCCTCTATCAGAGAGGACTACTAGCATGACCACAAGACACAGCTCTGCAGCTTCTAGTACTGTACAACCCTATACAGAAGTATCTAAGAACAGAATTTCAGTCATTTTCAGCTGTCAGCATCTCTGATCCCTGACTGCAAGCCCATTGCTGACTGCTTGTTCCCACTCTCATGTCAGCACAAGAATCTACACAAACTTCTTCTACTCCCATGTGTTCAATGACCTCATTAACTCTTACACCTCATCAAAAGAAGCAAGAGAAAATAAGAAGGAAGAAAGGGTCAGTGGGAAAGGTTTATTTGGCCTCATTGCCAGGTTAAATTGACTGTGAAACTATGACAGCAAGACTGAAATCAACTGAGACACTAAGCTGGTCTGATAGCAATCTGTTGCCTTCCTTTTTTCACTGTGCAATAGAGGCGAGGGTGGGGCACTGTAACCTCCTAAACAAGAAATATGTGTTTGTTATTGTCCTATGGTTTTCCCAGGTGGAAAAATGAGATTTTAGGTAATTTATTTCTATTTCATTTTACCAGAAATCTCACTGTTCTCTTCTGCGTAGCCAGAAGTGAAAATAAATAGCACAGAATCTTGCCATCTTTTAAGCTAGTTTTTTATATTCTATTGCTAGGGATTTCAAGCCCAGATGAGCCTAAAATCAACCAAAATTAATCTGGATCTGGTAAATAGGATTGAAACAATTATTTGGGGAAAAAAAATCTAGTTTATGGCATTAGGTAGATGTTTTTCTGTTTTATTTGTGTCTTCATTAAAATAAGTTCAAAAAGTAAGGCATTCTAGTCTGACCTGTGTAAAAGCTGATCAAAATGTTTTTATTATTTTTTCAGCCGAAGAGTTCTGAAAAATAGTAAAATATACAGTAAAGAGAAGAAAGTGAAAAGGGTCTGGGCACTACAGATCTGACAGTTCTATTGCACACTTTGTGCAAGACTCCAGCACGTTTTTTTCCTTGACTTATTTTTTTTTACCAGTGACTGTTTTAAAGTCACTTCAAAAATCACTGGCAAAGGTATCAGCAAAACCAAGTTATATAAAAATGAAAGCATGACAAAATTCATTGGCAAGGGTGATTCTATTACTTACTAGATGCTTAAAGCACACCAAGGAGAAACAAACAAAAATCCAAAAGCAATCCATCTGAACTTAAATAAATCCCAAACTGTCTATGTGGAGGCTGGGAGGATGAGGAAGGAAGAGAAAAGGATAGGAAAGGGTAAGGATAAAAAGGAATATAGAAGACCCTCCTGTTGAGTCACAAGGTTCAGAGTAGACCGTTGTTCTAAACTGAGCCCAGACTTGACTAAAAGTTTATGCCTAAAGGCCCAACAGCACTTAACTTAAACTCAACAGCACTTAAACCTAACAGTACTTAACTGATAACTGAAGCTAAACATCTGAGAAAGAGATTCATAGAACTTATTTTATCCCAACAGTAACTCATTTAAAGGCCTGACTTACTCCAAGTGTAAAGTACTTAAGAATCTAAGAGAACAACATTTGTGGTACATTTCCTATCACACATTCACACTCACATGCACATGGACATAAGGGGTCTGTACTGTGAAAAAGTTCCCCTTGAATGCAGTGAAGTTCTCACTTCAGATTCCTTTGCGGCTTCTCAGTGGGTGAAGGGTTGAGCCTTGAGGAGTTGGGAATATCAGCCCAAGATCCATTGTTGTGATCTGGTGATCCTCTGAGTACAGCCAACTTGAGAGTTTGCTTGTTCTGAGAGGCATCCCACTCAGAGGGAGAATGCTCGTTGTAGCCTGCTGTAGTCCAGGAGAGCTCCAAGGGTTCCACTTTGGACCACCGTTTACAGGGTTGCAAGAGAGTGTGCTTTAGTCATGGTAATTTTTGATCCTGGTCACAATTCAAGTTGGTAACTTTCTCTGAAGGTTTGATAACAAAAATATTATTCCACTTGATTTTTTATTCAGGCAAGAAAAATAAGTTTCCAAGGCTGTTCATTAAAAAACAGGATCTTGTTACACAGGACTAGTATCCGGGAGCAGACAGTGTTTCTGCTAAGATCAAGAGAAACTTAGCCCAGGTGCTGCTCACCTAGGCTGAGGCCTAACAAGCCTCTCTCAGATCATAGTGTGGCCTGAGGTGGTCGGTGGTGGTGGTAAAGTGCACCACTGCAAGCTTCCTACCCATTATATTATGATATTAAGAACTTTTGCATCAATTGCTCATTCAGGATTGCCTTTCCAAAGAGATGTAGTTCTAAAATTCTGAGTCTTGCAACTTAGGAAATGTGAAAAACCATAGTTAAGAAAACTTCCAATAGAAACTTAGAATCATAGGATATGCTGAGTTGGAAGAGGCCCATCAGGGTCATCGAGTCCAACACTTGACACTGTGCAGGACACCCCAAGAGTCACACCATGTGCCCGAGAACATTTCCCAAACAGTACTTGAATTCTGTCAGGCTGATGCTGTGACCACTTCCCCGAGGAGCCTGTTGCAGTGCCTGACCACCCTCTGGGTGAAAAACCTTTTCATGGTATCTAACCTAAATCTCCCCTGACTCAGCTTCATGTCATTTCCTCATGTCCTGACACTGGTCACAAGAGAGGAGAGATCAGTATTTGTCTCTCCACTTCCCCTTGTGAGGAAATTGAAGACACCTCACTGTCTGACAAAGAAGGGAAAAAAACCCCAATTCCTTATCAAATACTTAAGACACTGATTGCCATGACAAACAGGCTTGTGAAATTTTACAGTTGTCTTGATTTTGCAAGAGAAAAAAAATGCATTGTATAATTATGACTAAAGCTCAACTTGCCACTACCATGAAAAGGCTGTTTATTTGCTTCAATCTCCTGCCTAAATAATGGCTAATGTAAGAAAATTTATTTGCTTCATGTTGGAAAGAAGATTGAATTACACAAGTGAAAAGCATGTTGTGAGATGTTTTTAGGCTTCTTGTAAAATATTCTTTCTCAACTGAAAAACAAAACCAAAAGAACTTTATAGACCCTTTCTCTTCTCTTTTCCACAAGATAAAAGACCTTAAGGACTTTGTGTTGGTATTTTCCATTAAGATGACAATCAGTGTAATCTACTTGTTTTAGCAAGGCACAAGGCAAGGCAGAGGATTGCTATTTCCTATGGCACACAAGAGCATCAGTAAGACTGTGATAATTGCTATGAGATAAAGTGAGCCTAGTGGATTGTGTAAATTGGATGGGTTCATTTAAACTGCTTAGGAATGACAGATTTGCCGATTATTTGGATTGTTCCCTAATTTCTTTATGTCCATTGTGCCTTCATGTAAAATCTGGCATGCTTTTGTGCATTTTTACCTTCTTGTTACTGCCTTGGTAGTTTTTTTCAGTGTACTTGCTTTATTATAATAAAATTGTACAGCCGTGTCATAGATTAATACAGCTAATCATTAGCATATAGCCTTGGACAGTAGGTTGTCTTTGTTATCATACTACGAATTTGATTACAGAATGATATTATGTGTAAGGCTTTCAACATAAAGACTGTAGAGATTGGTGATGTAATGTAGTGGAAGCATAATCACCATCATCATCATGATCTTTGCTGACTTTATAGTACTTCACAGCATGAACATTGTAATTATGAGGCAAAAAACACCTGTCTTTATAGAACAATAAATAAAAGAGAAACTTCAAGATACTCTTTTATTAGGTTTCCTAACTAGGTAAATAAAACAACCTCCTACTTGTAATTAGTTTAGGATTGAATTTCAAGATCAAATGAAAATTTACCGATGTTACTGGAAAAAAATATACGCAGATATATACACAGTTACAGTAAAAAAATCCTGAACTGACAGATAAGCTTGAGCTATTGGACTCCTACCCATACTCTGCAATGCATGCCCACAATACTGTGCCAGCACGTCTTCTCATGACACTGGAGTTATCCAGATATAAAGAAATGCATTTAACTGAGTTTATGTTTTGAACAGATTATTTGTTTGAGACTAATGTTTTGATACTATATGATCTAAATTCCTTGATGAGCAGGTTTTGAACAATGCTTGCACCTAAAAAAGTAACTTAAGCGACAAAATACTTTCCTGGTGATGTGTGCAATATCTAAAGAAAGCTCTATCAGAACAGAACTTATCAACTTTTAAAATAACAGTTTGATATGCAGGATACTTGCACAGAATGAAGACTTCTGAAAAGTTTTATAGTTTTGCAAAAGCAGCAATCATCCAGAAGCACTTAGGAACAAATTCAGAGATGAAGGTTTCCCATTGCATGTAACAGCTAAGAATCATAGAATCATTGAAAATTTGGGTTGTTGGAGGGACTATTCAAGATTTTGATGAGGATGCCTCCTGCTGTGTCATGGAGGCATAGTATGCATTTCCAGACCATGTTAAGACTCCTGAGGGTAGCACATGCTCACTTGTTAGGCAAAACTGTTCCTTTTCAGAAATGGCACAATTTCTCTTCAGTCCAGGAGAGCTCCATAGCCTCATTTTAACTTACCTTTATATAGGCAGGAATGCATACATATGCACAACTATTTTGGTGTGATCCCTTTCTTTCCTTTGAAGTTCTTTGGACACATATTCTTTATACATTAGAACCTGGTAAACTTATTTTTTGTTGTCTACATACTTTTATGTGGAAATATTATTAATCAGTTAGACTCATATCTGCAGGTATTTTGACTTGTTTTTTTTTTTTTTTCTCCCCTGTAAGGATAACTGGAGGAAGGGATGAGCTGGTTCAGCTTTGTTTAGTTTTTCCTACTTTTGTTCTCCTTTTTATTTGGAAAAAAGAAAACCACGTGTCTGTGGTCTGAAATGAATAGAACTATATTCTGTTGTGTTATCCATCTTTTAGCCTCTTCATATATTGTTTCATTCGCCACAGTTATGGAAACTATATCATTATAATATGTTGCCATTTCAAAATGTTGGTATATTGTGAGATAGAGGTAGAAAAATCAATGTTACCTGCAGATTTGAAATAAAGTTAGAAGAACCTTTTATTTTTAACCCAAATAAAATTATTTTGTTTGCCACAACTTGCCAAAGGCAAAGTATTGTTATTATCAGTAACCATGAGTTGAGATGACACATTAAGAGCTGTGACATTACAGTGTAACCGCGTGGGACTTTTTAATGATAAAGATTTTTCCTCTTTGCTCTGTGTCCATTTTTTTTCCTCTAACCTGTTCTGTTGGCCTAATGTTGCATAAGTCTCACCACTCAAGAGCCTGATTTTGTCACTGCAGCCACACATGGTTGTTATGAGAAGCACAGTTCTAAACTTACAGATTATTTATTATTAGTGGTACATCACATCCAAGACCACTGGAGTTTTGCAGTGGTTTGATCTTCTTTTAGTATAAAGGAAAGTAAGTAGGAAATGAGATATACCCGGTTTGGGTTTTTTTGTTGGTAGTGATTGGGTTTTTTGTTAGTACTTTTGTTTTAAATAATGGCACTTATTACAATACCTCACTAGCAGTCTTTGTTCTCACCTGTCATAGCATGTTCTCTCCTGGAGCATTTGAAAATGAAAACTGGAACTACTAAAGTAGATGGTAGAAGGCATAATTAGAAGGTGTGATTTCTTAGAGAGTGGAGAGAAACCTAGAAATTTTGGGCTGAAAGAAATCTGAAAAGAGCATCTAATCCATTTCCCTGCTCTGAAGCTGTAAAAATATATCTAAAATTTCAAAGGGAAGGCTTTCTCAGTACAATTTTTTGCAGTTATTTTTCTTTTCTAAAGTTAAATTATCTTCTTCCATATCACCTAATTTCAACTGCTCTTATGTCTAAGCTTATGTGATCTCATTGGTGATTACAGGTACAACAACACTTCTACTCTCTCTTCTTTCTAGTAAATTAATTTGAAGACTGTTCTGCCTTCTCTTTCTCATGAGATATTTTTCCAAAACTGCTTATAATTGTATCCCCTCTGCTTTCTCCCAGATCTACATATTCTTATTGAAATGTAATGAATGCCTCAAACTGGACACAGACATATACTGAGAACCTGTGTTTCGTGAGCAAAGTGAAGGAATTAATTCCTATGTGTATCAATGAGAGGTCTGAAAATCAATATCAGACACTGTTTTGCAAAATCATTCCATTATAATAATAGTTGTCATCTAGCAATGATTTCTTATCCCTATTTTACATTTACACATTTACTTTTCAACCTCCCCTGTTCCCAAGATCTTGATTTTATACACAGTTTATGGTATTGCTTGCAGGCTTGTTCTGTTCTGGCCATCCTTGCCCCAGTACTGCAAAGCAGAATGAAGAACTGAATCAGACAGGATTTCACTTTGGGATGACATCTCTGTCCACCAGAATCCCTACTCCTCCCTACAATCTTCCTTTGTTATTCTGTTTCAATAGAAAAATGCAATGGCAATGTACCACAGAGCTAACATATTGGGAAAAATTGCTGTGAAGCAATTTTCCACAGATTTTTTTTTTGTCTGCTTGCTTTTATAACAAATGTTGAAATGCATTACTAATATTTACCATGACAGATTTTCAGCTGAGGATTTCACCAATTAAGAAGCCTTCCAGCTGTTACTGGAATCAGGAGGGTGATTCTGATTTAACACCAACCTTTCCAAAATTACAACTTTTAATCCAGATCAGCTCACTCTGTAGCCCTACACCTAGCTCTGTAACATAACTGGAAGAGAAACACAGATTGAAGCAAACAACCAGGGTTTAGTAGTTGCTTAAAGTGGCCATGACAGAAATCTGGACAGCTAAGCTCGAGTGTAATAACGCTGTGCTTGTCTTCATTGATGTGGGAATGAAGAAACTTCTCTGAAACCAGTAAATTTTCAAGATCTTCCCTGTTCTACCAGTCACTCTTCAGAGGGATCTGGCACATACTAGGAAAAAACAAGTTCTGTAGTGTTTTTATTACTTCACTGCGCAGTATTTAATTTAACAAATAGTATAGTTGGTAGTTTCTTGTTGTAGTGGATTTGTTTGCATTTCTTACCTTCTGNCTTTTTCCGCAGGCTGCACACAAAATTCTCATCCCCCCAATTCTTTAAGTCGACTAAAGAGGAAAGGACAGTTTGTGATATTATAGTTTCTACCACGGCCTGCAAAATGTATTTTTAAGCTTCGTGCTGGGCGTGACTCCGCCCTCTTTTCCCATTGCCATCTTCAGCTCTGTCTCAATGACTTACTTTCTCTCTGACCTTGAAGCCTCCACGTTGAAGAACTCATTTTCTTTGGCTTTATGTTGGAGAAAAGCCTCTTTCTCTTTATGCGGCTGGCTCCTTGACGGTTTTTTTCCAGTTTGATATAGGCCGCGTTGGTTGCAGAAAGCTCTGTTGGCTCCCGCCAGGTCTGTGCAGGGCTGCGTGGAGGGGGAGGGGAGCCCGCCAGTCCGTAGAAGCCGTGCCAGGTGTTCTTGGCTCAGCAGCAGCCCATGGTGGTTTCTCAGCTGCCCACGGCTCTGAGGGGGTTCTCTCACAGCCACCCGGGGACCCATTCCCAGTGCTGGGGGAGGGGAGGCACAGGGCCACTCCAAGAGACAAGAGCCCAGCGCCCATTTTCACCCCCTCCCCATGGGAGGGCTCGAACAAAAAAAGGGAAGTTCCTGCATCTCCACGCCGTTTAAATATGTAAATTTTGAGAAGTGTTATTGGTCTAAACGACTGTCCATCAACTCAGAATCAACCCACCTCACTTGTTTAGAAACTCACTTCAATATGGCTCACTGGAGCCACAAGAGCAGCTTTCCATTGCCACATGAAAGGAAAAGAACATTCTTCTTCATATAATCTTATTTTAGTTACGCTTAGAAAAGGGGCTGGGTAAATCTTTGATGCTATGTAAGGCTCTATAGTGAAAAAGTATAAAACTCTTGTTTAATGATCTCTTAAGGGCGACCAATTAGGGTTAAATTAGTGCCAAAATTATGTGGATATATTTATGTAAATCACCATTAGAGTGAAAAAGGAGCAAGAACGCCCCACCTTCACAACACACCTCTTTAAAGTTTCCTTGCAATATTGGCAAGGCTCATTGGAAGGATTGCGTACCTTCAGAAAATTATTACTTGAGTAGTTAGTACCTCTCAAAACTATTTATAATGAAATACAATCATGTCTGATTCTTTCAACAGACTAAATGGGAACTTCTGTTTCAAAATTACTTTTGTATCATAGAAAAGTTAGCAGACTCTGAAGCATTGCTACCAAAAATATCTCAAGTAATTGGGGTGAAAATCTGATTAGAGTTTGGGGAAAGAGGCTAAGAAATGTCCAGACATCAGTATTTACTGGTGGTAAATGATGGTAAAAGAAGGATCTGAAAGTCGAGGCTAATGTCATACAGACATTTTTTTTAAACTGATGTGTGTGATGGGTTGGTTGTTTTTCAGGTTTTTTTTTTTTCTTTTGGTTTCTTGGGGGTTTTTTGTCTGATTTTTTTGGAAGAGCCAAAAAAATGGAAATGGAAATATTTTACGGAAGGCTGGTATAAAGGTGGAGATTAAGTAACACCACAAATTACCGTGGAAGAAATGTACTGGAATAGGCACCACCACCTATTGACTAAAGTCATGAACAGCAAGAAAGGCAATTCCAGCCAGAAAAAAACCCCGGTACTAGGCAGTGGCAAGAGATACAAATACTTAACTTTAAATTTACAGAATATTCTGAGTTGGAAGGGACCCACAAGGATCATCAAGTCCAACTCTTATGAAAATGGCCCGTAAGGGATTAGACTCCAGAACCTTAGTGGAATTAGCACCATGCTCTAACCAACTGAGCTACTCAAAGGATGTGTACTGTAAAGTGTTAAAGTGTTGTTTGCTGTTCATCTGTGACTTTAAGAGGAATACAGCCCAAATTTTGAGGCTGGCTAAGAGTAGGGATGTTATTTATTGGTGTGATTTTGTCAGTGTTCCATCTATTAGATTGTCTTACTTGTAGACCAGATATCCCAGAGGATTGCTTCTAAAATAATGGAAGCTATTGACTCTAGGCTGCTTGATTCAAATTGCTGAAGGTAAGTAGAATAGTGATGGATAGTATTTGGCTTTGACCTGATGACAGCCTAGAAAACAGTACCGAATATGTTGTTAATGTCCTTATAGCCGGCATGTATTAAGGTCCTAAAAGTTCATAATCACATTGTTTGAAATATCAGCCAAAAAAAAAAAAGGTGTTATGAATTTGTGGACTGGAGCAAAGTAGTTCTGTATCTTGGATTCTATTTTGTAATCCTAGATTTAAGATAGTGATAGTCCCCTACTGTTAAAAAAAAAAAAACAAAAAAACAACAAATAATCATAAAAAAAAAAACCAAACCAAAACCAGAAAACAAACAAATGACAGAAAAAATACTTCTGTGATATTTTTATGCTGTAGAGATGGAATTGTGATAAACCAGAGAATGATTATTTGTTTATTTACTGTACACTGCTTCTTTTCGTCTTATAAACTCATAAGAAATTTTACTGCATCCTTACATTTACATCTCTACTCAGTGCTGTTAAAGGGACATAACATGTTTATCCAATCAGCATTTATTCTAGAAACTACTGAAATTATTTTAGTTTTAATGGCCCTGTTCTAGTTTCAAGTACAACATTTTATGGTGGTAAAACAAGAAACTGCTGGACTAAAATCTACCTAGAGTTTATCTGCAGTCATAAGTCCTCGACACAGGAGACAACAGATTTTCCTGTGTGTATTCAGTTTATGTGGAAGGATTTTGAGACGGGGGCTACGGGGATGGCTCCTGTGAGAAGACACCATAAGCTTCCCCCATGTCCAATACGGATTACCCTGGATCAGGTTTCTGGTAGGAAACTGTGATCCCTCGGGGTCCCATACTGGAGCACCCTGTTCCTGAAGGATTGCACCCTGGGAGAGGGACTGGAGCAGTTTGTGAAGAACTGCACCCCACAGGAAGGACTCATGTTGGAGAGGCTGGTGGAGGACTGTCTTCTCTGTGAGGAACCCCACACTGGGACAGGGGAAGAGCATGGAGAGTCATCCCACTGAAGAGAAAGGAGTGGCAGAGACAATGAACTGACTTCAACTCCCATTCCTCATCCCTCCTATGCCACTGGAGGGAATCAGGCAGAGAATTCAGGAGAAAAGTGGATCCCAGGAAGAATTGGTGTTATTTCTCATTATCCTACTCTGATTTGATTAGCAATAAATCAAATTAATTTCCCCAAATCAAGTCTGTTTTGCCCATGACAGTGACTGGTGACTGATCTCTCACAGTCCTTATCGCAGCCTGTGAGCCTTTTGTTACATTTTCTCTCACCTGTCCAGCTGAAGAGCAGGGTGATCGATCAGCTTTGGTTGACACAGGCCATCCGGCTGTGGTGAACCCACCACAATTATATCACTAAAATCAGGGCAGGGGAAATGGGAAGAGGTGTCTTTTTTCTTTTTTTTTTTTTTTGTGATAGATTTGAGTTCTGTGGATTCCTTCCAGCAGTCATTCTTTGGCCCATGTAAGATAAAAAAGTAATTTACTGAGTAGAAATAAAACTCTGCTTATTTTATATCAACTCTGACAATGTTGAAGGTGGAACATAGCCTAAAGAAGCACAAACCAGGTGAAGAATTTGAATAGACATGTGGAAAGAGGAAGAGCAATTGCAAAAAACATGCATTAAACAGAGTGCCTTTAGAAAACATGCATTCTAAATGAATTCTGTAATAATATGAAAATTTATTCCTTGGCCTCATAGAAATCTTTCTTAGAAGTTTTTCAGAATATAAAGTCTATTTTTTTCCTCTCAGAAAAGTACAGAGCTTCTTAAAGTCTTGAAAATGTGAAATTTTTTAATTTGCAAACAACCAAAAAGAACTTTCCTGTTTTATTTTCTTAGTGACAAATTTGTTGGATCTGGAAAGGGACCTATCTTTCCTGATTTAAATTTATGTCAAATATTGACTATCATCCTGACTGCCAAACATATCTTACTTTATCAGTGCTATACGCTAAGGAATGTGGAAATCACTTTCATTTTTTAAGAAAGAAGAAAAGTAAAAACATATGAAAGTACTGCAATTAAAGTCTTGCCAACATTTAAGGTTTTTTTTAATGTAAGGCATGTCCTCTGAGATCTTAGAGAAGAAATGCCTAAATGTCAATATATATAAAGGGTAAAACTACTCACTACAAAAAGCCTGGTAAAAATGAAGTAAACAAATCCACTTGATTCAAGACAGAGAGGACAAAAGCCTTTTTAATAAGTGTTTCCTTGTTGTAGTAATTATATAGGTTTTTGGTTTGTTTTTAAAGTTAGACCTAAATGTACCATTTGGTTGGACACTGCTAACAAAAACAGTAGAAAAGCTTTCAACTAATATATTCGCATTCAAACTGAAAATGTATATTTAATTGCTAAAGCATCATAATACATAATTTCTTCATAAGCTTCCTCAGTCTTAGTTATGCCCTTAATAATAAAGTATTGTCTTTTAAACGTAACCTCAAGGAGCTGCTGATGTCATTGCAAAGCCTCTGTCGATGATTTTTGAGCAATTTTGGGAAGCCAGAGAGGTCCCAGCTAACTGGAAACTGGTCAGTGTTGTCCTGATTTTCAAGAAGAACAAGAAGGAGGACCCTGGAAACTACAGACCTGTCACTCTCAATTCAGTGCCCACTGAAATCACAGAGATATTGAATAATCTGGGAGATATTGAAAAACACCTGGCGGACAACTCAGTCATCAGTCAAAACAAACATGGCTTCATAAGAGGAAAGTCCTGCTTGTTGAACCTGATATCTTTCTACTTCAGTGATGCCATGATGATTTTTTGTCTTTTTATATATACGCCTTTTATATTCCTTTTATATATCTTTTTCTATAGCTTTTATGTCTCCTTAGTGCTTTTAGCCCATATACTTGTAATGCCCCAAGTCTGATAACTAGCTTAGACCCAAAATTCTGTTAAGGCAATATAGCAGTGGTGGTGTCAGTGGATCGATGCCGCATTTTTCCCATGGGGTCCCTTGTGGGAATGCTTAGGCAGAGCTCTGCCAGCATCCACACGTGCACATGGTCTTGCCCTCACAGGTGGTTGTGAGCAGCCGCACACACACACGGTCTGTGCGTGAACCAGAGACGAAAAGGCGAGAGGGGTTCTCTGTGTGCAATTCCAAGGAACCCATAACACTCGAAGGGAATAAGAGGCAAAGAACACAAAACAAAAGCCTGCACGTTGTTTTATTCCGGAGGGTCCCAGGGACGGGCAGAGCATCAGAAGCCAATAGTCTGAGGGCCAGGGGGTAGACGCAAGGGTGAGTGACAGAACAGGGGCCAATGGGAGAGGGGAGGGGAGGGGGAGAGGACCAGGGGCCAGTGGGGTCTCAGTAAAGGGAGAACTTTCTGGCAC
>VYXC01011205.1:22709-115890 GCA_013397175.1 Platysteira castanea | reverse complement strand
GCCAGCCAGGCAAGGGAGGGATTGTCCCGCTCTGCTCTGCACTGGGACAGCCTCACTTTGGATATTGTGTGCAGTTCTGGGCACTGCAATATAAGAAAGACATTAAGCTATTTGAAACACTCAGGAGGAGAGCAACGAAGACAGTGAAGGGTCTAGAGGGGAAGCCATATGAGGAACAGCTGAGGTCACTTTGTTCTGTTCAGCCTGGAGAAGAGGAGACTAAGGGGAGACCTCATTGCACTCTTCAACATCCTCACAAGGGGAAGCAGAGGAGCAGGTACCAATCTCTTCCCTCTTGTGACCATTGACAGGACTAGAAAAAATGGCATGAAGCTGAGTCAAGGGAGGTTTAGGTTAGATACCAGGAAAATACAGGGATCCTTGGGAAAACCCCGGGAAATTGGATAAGCACCAAGCCTGAGTTCAGGAAGTGTTAGGACACTGCTCTTAGGCACATGGTATGACTCTTGGGGACTCTTGGACTCTTGCTGTGCAGGGCCAGGAGTTGGACTCGATGATCCTGATGGGTCTTTTCCAAATCTGCATATTCTATGATTCTGATTCTATGATGTGGTATAAGATTAGTAATTTTTAAGCAAATTATAAAGTAAAACTAAAAAAAAGAATAATCATGTCTTGTGGCAATATTACTTAACATTTTTCTTCTAACTGATTTTCTTTTTTAAAGTGGATATCATCTAAACACTTTTTGCCAGGCATAGATAAGCAGTTTTGCACCATTTTGGGTAATAAGCTCTTTCACTGTTTCTGTGTTTTACCATCCCCTTTCCTCACTTTATGGTTGAAAGACATATAAGGGAAGTGGGATTTTTTTGTCTGGGTTTTGGTGTGGTTTTTTGTTTGGTTGGTTTTGGTTTTTTGCATTAACCCTGTATTTCTCCTCTGTGGAGAATAACCTTGAAAAGGGATGTCTTTTTTTCGCAATGCCTTATAGATTACAGTATCAGGAGTCTCTAAATACCTCATGTGGAGGACCATGTGGATGGCATTGACAGTTCTAGTACATTATTGGACTGCCAGCTGCTCTTCGTGCCTTTCTTGCTGGCATGTTGTTTTACTCTCAGCAGGAGAGGACTTGAAGCAAGGGGCAAAGAAGTGTTTCAACCATGGTTTTTGAATTCATTCTAATTGGGTTTTTTGTTCCTCAATTTAAATTTTTTTTACTAGCTCACTTCTGGAACAGCACTATAGTGGCAACTGTCTTCTGACTCTTTTCATCCTGCTGGTAGTATACCCTTTTTTAATACCTGCTATCAAGTTAGGTTCAATAAAGAGGCCTCATGTTAGGGTAAAAATGGGCCTTGATAAGATACTTGTGATTTCACTGGCTTTAAACTTTTACATGGGATATGATTCTGTGAGTTTCATACATAGACAAATACAGTTTATCATTTTCCTCTTTCTTGTCCTTTTTGTTGCAGATAAATTTGAGATTTTATGGCCAAAAAAAAATTATTTTAACCAAGCCAAATCCTGGAAACTACAAAATTGGGGGTTTATGTTCTAATGTAGAATTTCAAATGGAAAATCATTGTTCATTTTTATATATTTTATATTTTTCTTATTTATAAATTATTAGATGTACTCATTTGAAACAAATGTAATTAAAAGATGATATCATCACTATGTCCCCAAAAATGACTTTGTCCAGTATTCATTTATGTTATCAGCTTACACCAGAGGGTAGATTTACAGAGGCTAATAACACTGTGCCACAGCAAGAAAGGAAAAATCATGCAATTATTATAAAATATCTGAATCTACTTAACACAATAAAAGTCTTCCTTGTGAAAAGAGGGAAGAATCTCAAGAGATTCTGGTATAAGATTTTCACTATAATTAGAAAAAGACTGAGCACTGTTATACATGAAGGCTAAAAAACCTCTTGTTAGCTTTTTATGAGTGAGTATATTCCAGTAACTACCTATGTCCTTTAACATCCAAAAGTACAGAATAGATTAGAAGAGAAAAAAATGGGATTAAAACGTAAAGACTTGCCCACCAGTCACAGAACTACTCTGTTATTTTATACTTCTCCTCTTGATATCTGAGGAGTTGTGAAAGTTTGAGTCTGGCTGGTCTGGCTTACAGATTTGGATTTGAACTTCTGAATCTCAGAGGAAAGTTGTAGAGATCCCCATATTTCAAGCACTGGAACAGGTTGTCCAGGGAAGTGGCATAGTCACAAACCCTAGAGGAATTTAAAAGATGTGGAGACCTGGTGCTTGGGGACATGGTTTAGTGGTGGACTTGTCAGTGCTGGGTTTACAGTTGGACTTGATGGTATCGTAGTTCTTTGCAACCTAAACAATTCTATGATTCTGTGCTGATTCTATCTAGCATGTCTTCTGGTAGTACTTAGCTGAGTGCTAGATTTTTTGTGCTCTGTATGAGATAGGTCAGGCTGAATCAGAGATCATGTCTTTGGTGCCAAAGCACGCTGTGTCGTGTTGCTGCAGGAGGATGGATGACACCTGCTTCAGCTGAGCCCCTTATTTCTGTCAGACCTGTTGGAGTGGGTCTAGAGGAGGGTCACAAAGATATTCAGACTGCTGGAGCATCTATCCTGTAAACAGAAACTGAGAAAGCTGGGGTTCTTCACTGTGGGGACAGAAGGCTCTGGGGACACATCATTGCGGCCTTCCACTACATATAAAAAAGAAGGAGAGTGACTTTTACATAGGCAGATAATAATAGGACAAGGGGGAATGATTTTAAACTAAAAGAAGAGATATTTAGAATAAATGTTAGGAAGAAATTCTTTACAGTGAGAGTGGTGAGGCACTGGAAAAGGTTGTTCAAAGAAGTGGATGCCTGTTTCTGGTGCTGACCAGACTCCACTGCTTTTGTCTTTGACTTTTTCATCATTTTTTCATGTGCTTTTCATCCTTCTTGAGCTTTTGGTTTGCATGCTATAAATAATATTTAGACCTCTATGCTAAGAAATATATGAACTTCAAAAATCAGCTTTCTCTCATCAGTATCTATTAGAGGGTTTCAGTTTTCCTCCTAAACAGAAATTTGAGATATCTGAAGTATTTCATTTGTTTTCTAGCACTTCAAATTGACTTGGTTCTATTATGGCTTGGATTTCTTTAGCAAATGGAAGTAGATGACTGCCAGAGCATTATTTACTGTCAATTATAAAGTCTGAGTGGCATTACTGGTAACCCACACAGCTAGTCAAGTCCCCAAAGTAGGAAAACATTATATTAAAACTGGCATCTGCCTGTACTGAATCTTTTCTGTTCTACCCTTCACATTAAAAATACAAAAGCATAGATGAATCTGATGAATTAAAAATAAGGCGCTCATTTGGAGTCAGAATGCAAATCCAATAAGTAATAAATTTCAAGAACATTTAGATTAAATTCCTTTTAAAACCTAAAGAAAATATTTCATGTTTATGTTTATATGGCATCTTAACTCTAGCTGCTGTCAGATTAATCCACAAAGTACCTTCTTCAAGAGAAAACAAAACAAAAAATAAGTTGTTTGCTTATAGAAAGGCTTTTTACTTTTCTATTTGTTTTCCCCCTTATTATTTTAGTTGTGTCTGAAGTATTACTATAATGACTGATTTGTCATCAGCAATGGAACCTTATGTATAAAGAGTCTGATTTTTCAGCTACAGGAAGGAAAAAGACCATCTGATCAGGCATTTTTTCTAGATTGGGATCAATTCCCAGTTACAAATTTCAGAAAATTGTAAAATGGAAATACCATTTTCTCTGAAAAAACCCAAACAACTCAAAACACGCCTCCTTCAAAAAAATCCAAGCAACACTCCCCGCCTCCCAAAAAATCTTTCACCAACCAAACCCTACACCAACCACCTCCCAAAAACAGAGCCTGTCTTGATTTCTGAAGTCAAAGCAGTGGCAGTTCCACTTGCCTGTTTTATTCTCTCTTATCCTAGTAGTCAAGGAATTGACATGAAACTGGCACGCTAGATTAGAGGGATGCCATCAGAAGGGTTATAGAGGCAGCTTGCCTGTGCATGGGCTGTGGTTTGTTGAGGTATATTCTTAACCAAAAAAAATGCACAGCACTCAACACATCTGATCACTCCAGTGCAAGTAGGAGCAAGCTATGCCTTATAATTTAAGGGACAGTCCTGCTGGCAGCACTGACCTAACACTGGACAATTGACGTGGCGGTGATCAGATGACAAATCAGATGTTCAATTCATATTTCTGGGGCTTAAGCACAAGATAATAGGCCATCCTTTCATCATGGAAAAGCTAGTATCATAGTGGAATATTCTAAGAATAAGAGCTTTTAAAAATTAGATTGTGCTTGAAGGAATAGTATTTACAATTCTAAAACTGCTTTAGGATTTTTTAGCTAGCTTTTGAGTATAAAGCTGCATAAAGACTAAACTTCAGTTTCTGTGTGACTGAACTAAAAATTCAGAAACTGTTTTTAAAATAAAAAGAATCCTATGTGTTTATCAGATTACTCCTGTGTTATGACATCTGAAGCTAGAAAATAGACTTTCAAAAGCTGACTGTAATCTGGGATCAGATTTACACTCTAAGGACATTTGCATCACAGTCCACCTTTACTCCTTGAAATTGTATTATTTCAAGATGAGGATCTTTCTCTGGACTGGAAGAAAAGCTTTAACTTTCAGTTATCTTATCTATATCTGCTTTTACCTGTTTTTTTATTTTTTGAAGGTCAACCATTTTATTAAGGGACGCATGGAAGTGAGAAATGTGCCGTTATTACAGATGATAAAGGTGGGTAACATCTGTGAGAAGAAGGAAACATGTTGAGATTTTGTCACTGAGTCTGAGATTTTTTTCACTGATTTCTGGTCCTGAAAGCTTTGCTTGTGTACTAGAACTTGTATATTTTTGCCTGGGTATTCTTTTCTAATATATTCTAGAGAGTCAGATAAGATGGAAATACACAGTATTTAGAGATACTGGAGTTATGCAGTTTCCAGTTAATACTTGAGAAGAACTCTTGATTTTATCTATAAAATTCTGAAGTTATTTTTTGCACACTAAAATTAGTGCTTTTAAGTTATGTTCCCTTTGACTTGGAAAAGTCAAAAGAGAAACAAAGAAAAACCCATAGACCAATTCTAACAGAATCAACAGCAAAGTTGAATCCAAGCAAACACAGAGGCTGTGATTCAATAAAAATGTGTAAATATTTTATTAATTTGGAACCTTAACTTTGGAATGGAAAAAAAAAAAAACTTTAGTTTTTGTGTTTTGTAGACAGGATCTTCTTAGGGATTTCTTAAAATATAAGGCAGAAGAAAGAAGCAATCCTTTGTACCATAGGAAGCAGACAAATTTGGAGCACAATTACTGCATTTAAAATACTGAGTAAGGAATGAAAACTGCACTGAAATTCATAACTCAAGCAATGGAAAGTATTGTGGATTCTTTATCTCTGGAGTTTTTTTTAATTAAGACTGATTTAAAAGATGCTATTATTCAAAAAAGAAGCTGTGCAAAATCACTGTGGGCTTCATAACCACAGAAAGTTTAGAAGATTATAATGGTCCCTTCTGGCTTTAAAATCTTTACTCATGAAAAAAAGAAAATAATTTTTTAATCTGCAGGACTCACTTTTTGTCATTTATCTGTATAAAATATTCCAAATGGATTCAGTGAGGCTAAAAATTTAGATTAACATTAAAAAAAGGGCTTCAGCATCTCAGATACATCAAGAATTACACTGAAAGTTAATAATAAGAAAGAAATATTAAATCTTAGGAACATATTTATGTCTTGAACTTTAACTCTCTGAGCTCAGGATAAGAATAAGTTTAGACAGCCAAATATATTTATTCTTCACCTTGAAGAGTAGTCAAAGAGCAGGGACTGGTGACCTGCAGGAATACATATATGTATATACCTATACATGGAGAGAAAAAAAGAAACAATCATTTTAGGATGTAGCAGAATTCTTAAAAATATACCCTCCTCCTTCTCCTTCTCCTTCTCCTTCTCCTTCTCCTTCTCCTTCTCCTTCTCCTTCTCCTTCTCCTTCTCCTTCTCCTTCTCCTTCTCCTTCTCCTTCTCCTTCTCCTTCTCCTTCTCCTTCTCCTTCTCCTTCTCCTTCTCCTTCTCCTTCTCCTTCTCCTTCTCCTTCTCCTTCTCCTTCTCCTTCTCCTTCTCCTTCTCCTTCTCCTTCTCCTTCTCCTTCTCCTTCTCCTTCTCCTTCTCCTTCTCCTTCTCCTTCTCCTTCTCCTTCTCCTTCTCCTTCTCCTTCTCCTTCTCCTTCTCCTTCTCCTTCTCCTTCTCCTTCTCCTTCTCCTTCTCCTTCTCCTTCTCCTTCTCCTTCTCCTTCTCCTTCTCCTTCTCCTTCTCCTTCTCCTTCTCCTTCTCCTTCTCCTTCTCCTTCTCCTTCTCCTTCTCCTTCTCCTTCTCCTTCTCCTTCTCCTTCTCCTTCTCCTTCTCCTTCTCCTTCTCCTTCTCCTTCTCCTTCTCCTTCTCCTTCTCCTTCTCCTTCTCCTTCTCCTTCTCCTTCTCCTTCTCCTTCTCCTTCTCCTTCTCCTTCTCCTTCTCCTTCTCCTTCTCCTTCTCCTTCTCCTTCTCCTTCTCCTTCTCCTTCTCCTTCTCCTTCTCCTTCTCCTTCTCCTTCTCCTTCTCCTTCTCTTTTTTTTAAATGAACACAAAGCCAGACACTGACAATGTCAGCTCCTAGCTGTGATTTATCCTTGAATCTTTTCCAGCCAATTCATATTTTATGTGATGTTCCATTCATCACATAACAAATGCAGCAATCGTTGCCTAACCCTGACTCCAGTGATTTTAGTCAAACTGATTAGAGTCAAACAATAAATCAGTCTTATAGGATGAAATATTTAATTAGCCAAAACCCCCACTTCCTTAGCAAAGGCTGTAAAACTCTTTAGTCCAACTAGCTTGATAGCATATTTATAGCCTTAAAAAGTGATGAAGAAAATATTAAAAAATTCCCAAAATGCTACATGTATGTTACAGTCAGTCATTTATACTAATTTTTCTCAAATAAACCATAATAAATAAATAAAAATTAAATGTTAAAGGTGAAAGCATTTCAGATATGTTAATTTTTACCTGAAAGAGCCATCAATGAAAACCTCTAAAAAGCTCCATGATGTTGCTGCAGTACTCTAAGAGAGCCAAGACTTTGATCAATGTCTACTTTTTTGAGGGAGAACTTTTGAAACAGATAGCAATGACCTCTAAGAAAGATGGAAGAAAAATAAAATTATTTCAAACTACATCTATTCCCTGTATAGCATATCCTCTCAGGGTGGGGATCTTCACATCACTCTTGCTCAAATTCCATCCAGTTCTATTGGCCTTCTGAATTATAATAAACTTTAGAAAACTCCTCTGGACAAAGTCTGACAGAGGTCACCTAGAGGCTTTGATAACACTGCACTGGAGAGCAGGCTGGGCAGAACAGGGAGGTAGCCCTCTTCTTGCCCATTTTTTTGGGACACAGCCTGGCAAACAGGTTGCATAACATAAGACTGGTAGATCTGTCTGGTGAGCATTTGTCTCACTGATATTTCTTGTTTTCATTCACTGGTTCTTTAATATTGATGGATTAAGCATGTCAGTGTCTTTTTTTATTGTCCTGCTCAGTTTGCGGATGGGCAGCTCTGAGGTAGTGGTCTTGTGGGCTGAAAGAAAGAATAGATTTATCTGAATATTAACAGTTTACAGTGCAGGTAGAAACATTTTTAACAATAACTAATTTTCTTCACACATGCATATAAAATGTTGATATAGACCACTGGCTGACATTGCAATGTGTAACATTAAAGAGTGTCAATATACATGTTTTTGCCTTAAAATAACTGGACCAAACACTTTCTCCTATATCTTTAATGGAAAACCACTGTGGAAATCATTGGCCTTTTGAGCAGAAGTTGCTACCATCTTTCTCCTGCATTGTGTCAGTAGTGGCAATTGAGTGCCGTGCCTCTATTTCCACTTCTCTACAGAGAAATCCAACCTGTACATAGTTGCAGTAGGAAACAACAGTGCTCTTTGAGAAAGCAGAAGGCATGAGGGATACTAGAATGTTTCTGCTAAAGTCAGGGAGAGTTGGGGAGCAGACCTGGGCTGGAGATAACCAGGAGTAAGATTGAGGATCTTCATCTGGGCCATGGAGCTGACAGGCCATGACAAGCTGAGTCTGGGATCCCCTTGATCTGTCCTCTGACTGCAGGGACTGAGCAAGGAATCAGCACTACCAGTGCCATGTGCTATAACATAGTGCTGCTGAAATAGTAAGGGAAATGTGCCTTTACTGCAGTGACTCTTGGGTCTGCCTCTGTGTGCAAAAATATTTAACTGGATAATGCACAACCTCTCCACTAGGCTGAGAAAAAGAGCTGAACCACTTTCACAAAGGAGTGAAGTGGCTGTTGCACTCTTTGGTGCCAAAATGCCACAATCAAATATTGTCTGTGGACTCTGCATTAGTAGGCATGATACCAGAAAGGTCCCCCTAGCAGGATTTGTAAGCAGAGGAACATCTGGTTTAAAACTTCTCCTAGGGCATGAGGACCGAGCTGCTTGTCAGGGACTGCGTCTTTTGCCTTTGGATACTCAAAAGCTGACACATAAAACTTCTCAGGCTTTTTCCAGTAGTGAGAAGGAAAACAGAGATTTCTTTTTTGGGAAAAATTCAGAATCCATTTTAGGTATTGGTTATAACTTATGAAATTACTCTGTTTATTGATATTGGGAGTGACCTTGCTGGGTGTTTAGTATTCAATAAAGTAGCAACACAGCTTGTAGAGCTGTACATAGCTTTTAGAGCAGTGTGCAGCACATGCTGATGTGCTTCTACATACAGCAAATCTTTGTATCCAAAACACCAGGCAAGCAGAACTCTCTAAATCTGGATATATTCAGCAGTTCCAAAGAAGAAATAACAAAACTCTAATATATTTTTAAAGGAACTTCAAGATTACCTAGAAATTCTAAATGCAAAAATGAGATGCATACAAATAGGATAAATATTTTGTGACGTTTTGGTAAGTATAATTTTTGTTTCCCAATGAGATAGTGGTTAAAAGACAGCAATACAAAAACACCCCACCTACACCTAATGTGTTTACATTAAAAAATACATAGTAGTTTAACTATTCATTTCTTTGAAATCAATAAATGTATCCTTTTTTTAAACAAAGGTATTTATGTTTTTTGTCATAATTTGAAACAGATTCCTTCATTTTATCAGAAAAAATATTAATATTCTCATAATATTCTCATCTTTTTAGACTTGTGCAGAATTTTTTTTTTTCAAATTTTTTTCAAAGTGATCATGATGGATCTATATTTTCACAAAGTAGATAACACTGAAAATAGTATTTTTGGGATTGCTATGCTTAGTGCTATAAAAGGAGCACATGCTTATTAAAATTGCTTATGCTTAGTGTCAAAATTAGTAGATCACATAAGGGTGGGAAGAGTATCAGTAGCAAGCAGATTCACATTTCCGGGAATTGTGGTTGCATGAAGTGAATGGAAAGAGGCTGTGAAAGCAGCTGGCTAGAAACGTATTAGCATTGGGTTTTGATGACAAACCCTGTCCCTATATTTAGCTTTTATTGACTGAATAGTAACTTAACAAGTGTTTAAATATAACAGCTAATTGGTCTCCCATGTTTGCATTTCATGATGATGTATTAATGTGAGTGAGACTCTAACCAGTTGTTTTTGAGTTTATATTGCTCTGATTTAGGGAAAACACTTCTACTGTAGCTGTCATGCTGTAATAGTGTAGAAGAGGTGGCAATGATAGTGTAGAAGTCCTAGAACAAGATATTCAATTGTATTGTGGAAGAACTCAACTTCCAAACTTTCCCCAAGATGGGGGGATAGCTTTCCACATGAGTTTGGTCATCGTGTTCTGCAAAGATATTTCTCTGAGTGAAGGAAACCTGATAAAAATCACAGCAAGCTTTAGCTTTGCAGGAATATTTCTGCTCCCATAATAAAAAAAAAAAAAAATACTCTTTGCTCCTTGGTTTCTGCTTAATATTCCCATAAATGTGGTGGTGTTTTACAAGCAACTCAGCTGCTTCTTATTTGATCCTACTGCGAACCATCTCAGGAGGCTAAATAGCAAAAGAAAAACAAAATGAAAAAGTGAATAATTTTCTGCTGTGCCTGTTTTTTTTTTAACAGCAATCAGATGTGCACCAGTGCAAGAAAGAGGATAAGACCATATCTTTCCCATAGTAACTCTAATGTGACTGCTCAGTCAAACATAGCTAAAGTACTAAGCAATAAATGGACCTTAAGTGTTTTGATGCCCAGCTGCTTAAAATGATTTTGAGCTAGAGTGATTGATCAGTTTTTGAAAAGGAACTGTTGCACATTTAACATCAAGACAAAATATTTATGTTACACATTTTGTTTGCCTAGAGTTTAAATTACTGCACTATTTTTGGGTCAATATTAAACAGAGTATCTCTCTTAGTATGGATTCCTAGTAAAACAATAGGAAACACAGTATATAAAAATAAAAAAAAACCTCTAAGGAGGGATTATTTGGGTGAAAAGTACAAAAATCAATATGGAAAACCTTTTCAACTGAAAATTAAAGTAAAAACCAATATTGTTATTTTATTTTCTTTCACAAATGTAGCAAGATGACATGGTTATATTTTTTTAATTATTTTTTTATTATTTTCCTCTTCAGTGAGTTACTATTGGAAGAAGGCACACTAAGTTTCACTGTTTTCCTTGGTTGATATTTTTCCATTATAGGAGTTTACAATAGGTTTTACCTTAATGGCTTTCCTATGTGTCTGGGCTTTAAAGCTGTAATTTTAAAAAATATCATCATAGGAAGAAACTATTAAATTAAGTGGCTATTGAACATAAACTGGTCTTGTTTTAGGTCTTCTCATAAAAAAAATTCAACATTTAGAATTGTGTATTAGTGTCTGCCCCTTCTGAGTGAGGCACAGAGCAGGAAGGATTCTGCCCTGTATCAGATGAAATTGCATTGGCCTTGAATTTGCATGCACCTTGGCTGGAACCACTCTGTGATTCTGTGATTCTGTGAAATTGTTCCATTCACTGATGAAGGCTCACTGGCTTTTATATACTGGGCCAGCAGAATGATGTTTGTTTTCAGAATCCCTTGTATTTTATGCACAGAACGTAAGAGTTTCTAAGTTAAGAACAGATTAAACATGGTTATTTTTAAATCAAACAAACCAACATGTTTTTAAAATAGCACAAATAAACTTTGTTACTGTACATGTGCCACTGCAGCATTGCAAAATAATTACCAAAAACCTCTGTGACAGCATGTGCACAACTTTTAGAAGGGTAAGGATGGAAAGTGAGTGGTTAATACATTTTAAACTTTCAGATATTTTATTTTTTTGTATAGTTATCTGCTTTTTGCTTCCCCATATGAGTATGCCGACTTATGTTCATTTTTGTTTCAATTTGACGGTTAGTGTATAAGGTTGTTTATTCAGTCCTAGGTTACCCATATTCTCAGGATTCAGGCATACATTTGGGAAGAATCAGGGCGTAAATAATAAAAAAAATTGCACGAATTTCTGCACTAAATTCACTTAAAAGGGATAGATTTGTCATCTGTCAGAGCTGACAGTGATTAAGGTCCTCCAGACATTTTACTGAAGAGCTAGCTTTTCTTCGTACTTAACATTTTCTCTGCCCTTACAAATAAATATACATAGGGAAAGCCTGAAAATGTTATTGGATGAGTAAGTGTTTCTTACCATGGCTACTTTTTCCTAGCAGGTGCTTTTAAAGAGGAATTTTGTGACCAATACATGAAACTCTCCTTGGATTAACAACAACAGTCATGGAGGTCTCTGGAGTCAATAAAGACTGCTTGCCTAAAGTAAGATCACAACCTATTATGATATTAGCTGGAATGAAAAAAAGAGAGGTGATACAAGAGAAGATTCAGATGTATTCCTTTCTTTACACAAAATCCTATCTAACTTATTCATGTCCTAATGTGGAATGAGAAGCATAGTTTTCCTGGTTTTCAGCAATTAAAGGATAAAATTACACATATTAAATTAGAGGCAGATCTGTAGACTCAAAATTCCTACATTAATTCAGTATGTCCAAGAGAATTGTGGGAAATTTTTTTGTATGTGAAATCCAGGAAACCCACCATATCCATGGATTTGGAACTGCACCAAAATTCTGGAGCCTTTCATGTGAAATGATTTATACATGCTTACTTGATTTACTTCTACTACCTAGAAGTAGCAAGGGATTTATATATTCCTCAGTATGCTACCTGAGTGAATACAAGTCATTATATTCCAATGTTATGGACATCATAAGATAGTGCCAAAGAAATTATAAGAAGCAAAAGTGAGATATTTGTTTATCCCTGTCTTAGGTTACAATGTAAGATGTAACCAAAAGTATGGATTCTATCACCATCTGTTGAAACCAGGTGGGGCAGGGTTCTTTATCCCTTCCGTGACACATCCCTGACAGGTCCCTCTGGAAGATATTTTCTGTTAATGGGCCATCCAGCCTCCCTGCATGACTCATAAAATTACATCATCCCATTGTGAGATGCTCCGCCCATGGGGAGGAACCTAGCATTCCTACCTGGATATAATCTGAGGTTTGGATCACCACACTCAGCCCTTACCTACTGGATTCCCAGAGGACAAGAGCTACACAACCACCACTGGACCTTCAGAGGAAGACCAGACCCTTCTACAGGATCACTGCTCCAACAGAACCACATCTGTCACTTCAGGAGGACTGCAGCCACCAGTTAATCTGACTGCTGCCACCACCCTGCCCGACTGGGTGTCAGGGTGTGTCCTGAATTTTTCAGTGTTTTTGTACTATTGCATTTATTTTTAATTTTCCTATTTAATTGTAGTTCTGATTTCAAGTGTCTCACTGGTTGGCTTTCAAACTAGTACAATCCCTCATATCTATTTTCTTACTGCAAAGAAAAATCCCAGCCAGAACAAGTGTTTGCACCACTAGCACATTGCATGGCAGCCATGTGAAGCACTGTCCCTGTGCCACAGCAATACTTAACAGTCCCCTTGAGTGGTTTTCCTATTGACATAGATTTACAGGGTTTTCTTCTTTATCTCCCCACAATATTTTTTGACAGACTCAACTCCTTTTATCATTTAAAGCCTTTTACTGTGCCTTTTTTCAAATATAACTACTCATTCTGTTAGAGCACTTCAGTTTCAGGAGATTTTCTTTCTCTTCATATAATTTATAAATGCAATAAATTCACACAAATAAAGATCTTAGAGCCTATAAATGTTAGAGCTTCATTAAGCTGCATTTTTGATGCCAGGAAAAGCCACTAAGTAATAAACAGAAAGTGCCATGTTTCCTGTGACATTTCTAAAGCCTATCAAAGGATTTGAAAATTAAATGAAAGGTTAGATAAGGTTTTGTTTCATAAAGTTCTATTTTCTTCACTTTTCATGTATTCATAATATTTAACAGCACATACAATCCAAAGATTTCTTGTTTTGTTTTGTGTTTTGTTACCCTGGACAGGACAGCATATGAACAGTATATACAAAAGCTTTGCACAAATAATTTTCTAGACATAAGTTTGTTGAATGTATAGGCTATCATTTATTAAGCATCATATCTTTCTTTCTGTCTGTCTATACAAACACATACCTAAACCTGCTACCACCATCTGTGAGCCCTACCTGATTCCAGATTCTCTTTTTTTAGCCACTCACATGAGTTCTGGCTGGGACAGGTGCATGCCTTTCACCTGGCTTTTGTTGCTTACTAAGGTAGATTTTTTATCTCTAATATTCCTTCAGTTGCATATTTTAGTGCTTAATGAAATAAAACCCCATTGAAATAAAATAGACTTCTGTCATTGTTCAGATGTGGATTTGCAGTGTTCCTAACTGTGGAGCTGTTGTTAACTGCATCCTTTACTTGAGGCTTTAATCTGATTTCTCCTCTTAAATTGTAGACAAAATCTGAGTATAAGAGCAGTTAACATAAAATCAGTATATATATTTGGTAGAAGGTGGTGTTGAAAGCACTTTGTACCAGTTCTGAACAGGATTTCAAATCCACACTTCTTACAGAATACTACACACAATCAAAAAAACCTGCAAACACCCTAGCTTTTTCTCTAGATGAGGTCTGTTGTATCTAGCTGTTAGCAGCTAAAATATTTTAGTTAGAAAAATGCTAGTGTTAAATGCTTAGGTGAATTTCTGCTTAAAATAATAATTTCTAGGAATGATCAAGAAACCATATACACTATATATACATATATACGGTACATATGTTTGTATATATATCATGTAAAGCATACCATGTATTCTTTTATACACTAGAATTAATACTGTTAACAGCTTGTGTATATGTATTTTTGCTGTATGAAGTCATTATAGTCTTACTTTGCTTTTCCAAGACAAGGACAAAATATGTGGATTTCACAAAATGTGCAAATCTTGTGTAAAGAAACTTTTCTACATGACTTCTGGCTGAGATTTAACTCATATTGTTACTGGGATTGTGTGGTCATCTGATGTACGGAACAGTAAAAGAAAAAGGACAGTTACCAATTCACAGCTAAAACTGTCTGGAAGTTTAAAGGCTCCTTAAATTGAAACTTTTTTGTCTTTTTTATTTGTTGCTATGCTACTAAGTAAGGTAGACAACTAATTTGAGAGGGAGAAAAGAAAGGAGAAAGTAGAACATGCCTTACATTTTAAGGGCGAGCTGTCATGCAGAGTACTGTATCATTCTCATTTTCGGTATTATTCTGGACAGGGTTTTCCCTTCCATCTCATTAGAGACAGAGCAAACCTGCTGAGATGTGGGATTTTGCATCTTGTAATTCTGTCCTACAGGGAAGGAATGAAAAAGATCTCATCAAAATGAAGATCCCCTGAAAACCAGTTCTGTGAAACTGGTCTCCCTGCTGTTAATAGACAGTGCTAGGAGCAATGACATGTTACTGTATTTGCTTTTCTTTAAATGAAAGGCCTCCTGCATTCCCTAAGGAGGCACTGGTGTTAGAAAGCTCCACCTCTCCCAATGCTTCTCAGACTTCCCTACTATCAGCCTATATCCACAACCTTCTCTGCCTGCACATCTATCTTCCCTTTCCTCTCCCTCCCTCTGTTTTAGTCCATTCTTCGATCTATCTTAAGTGCCTGCCTGCAACTTAAGTGTCTTCTTGGTAGACACAGAACATTTATCCCAATTAAAAATTAAATACATTGGCACCAGAGTTTTCTTGGCCACTTCCTAGACACTAGAACAATTTATGCTGATACCTAGAAATTTTATTTTCATTGATGTGTAAAGGTCAGGGCTTGGACTGAATGCTTGTCACAGACTTGGCTTACACAACTACAAGAAATATAATTTTATGTGAATTTTCTTTATGAGCTGCATACTCTGATCTGTTGCTCCAGAAGGTAACTGAACATTGTGTCTAAGGGTGGCAGAACAGATACAGAACCTTTAACATATATATATTTATATATATATACATGTGTATATAAAACATATCTATATATATGTTTTACATAAATATTTATATACACACACATCTCTCTATATCTATATCCTTTATGTAAAACTTATTCATATATGTTACACATAATATATACACGTATATATGTTTTACATAAAACATGCATACATGTTTTAAGGCTCCTTGGTAGAATGAGGACTAGACCCCATGGTTGTAGTTATAATTGGAGCTTTATTATTAAATAAATATTTTAGCAATCAGCATAGCTTATTTTTTATCTACAGCAACAGTTAGTGCAGCTTACTGTTACACAGAATTACCATAGCTTTCAGCTAAGCAGAATTTCTAGTTAACTGGACTTCTAATCACTTGGATCCTCTACAGGTCAGGTCAAATTCTTAATAATCAGCCTGTCAAAAAATAATCATAAAATTAGACTCAAAATATTCTTAACATGATTCAGTCATTTAGTCCTTGGACACTTCCATTTTGGTGGAAGTGAACTTTGTGTACTAAGATTTGTTGGCAGGAAACCAGGAAGATTTCCTTTAAAAGTTGTGTTTTACAACACAAGGACATGGAATTTTGGGAGCTTATCACGTTAAAGGCTCCCACTAAACTACCATGTTTTCACATGATCGTGTCCTCACGTGATCAGATCCTCACATTCACGTTCTCTGGCCTTCCCATATACAATCATCTGAGTTCCCATAAAAGTGGGTATTTTTGTCATTGCTACTACTGGTGTCCAGGAAGTGGTGATACATGAGGAGATTCTGGACCACTCTTACTATTTTTGCATGTGAATTTTTGTTGTGCTTCCTGGATGCTAAATTTGTATCCAAACTATTTGAATACATCTCTTTTATAGTGCTGTTTTATGATGTGTCTTCTGTCTTCAGAATATTTTTCTTGTGACAAATCAATGGTAAAATTATAAAGATTGTTTCCAGAAAAATATGTGTTTGTGTCAATGAATCATAGCAGCTTCAAATTTATTCTGGGTTATGTGCATGTTCTGAATTCATTCCATTATCTACACGTATTTTTCTCCCTGATGTATTAGGGAGCATTTTTTTCCACTTTGATTTGTACTTTGTTCTTTTTACTAAGATGCTGGGGATCAGATTTTTTTTTTTTTAATGTTTTAAAGGAAACACTGTCATTTACAAGAGTAATTTGAAAAATATCAGTATATATTTTTCATCATCTTAGCTATTTTCACTTTTTTTCCAAGCACTTTGTTTAATTTCCTGCTATGGTTGGTCTCCCTTAAAACAAAATAGTTTAGTAGCACTGGGGAAAAAATTGGAACTAATACATGGAGCTTTTCAATTATTTAAAATAGTCTTTCTTTGAAAATGGAGGAGTTTATGTCACCAGGAAATGCCCACAGAGGTCTAAGCCACAGAGTGGCCAGAGGGCAGCAAAATTACTTTGCGTAGTGGAAGGAATGGAACCATCATGACCAAATGGCAGTAGAGTGGAAACACCGTGTAGCATCAGGTTTTTGAGGTGTTCTGAATATTATACTTGGACTGTGCTTCTACAATGTGAACTGCACACACACAGTTCTGTTTCAACACCGAGGGAGCTGTACAGAAATAAGTAATAATTATTAAAGTTGAGTTTATTTGTTCATAATCAAAATTATTTATGTAAGATTTTATGCAAATCTATTGTTCCTATGAAGTTATGCATATATCACAATTTACTTACTATTGACAGGACTCTGCATTCCGGTAAAAACCTCTTGAGATAATCATTTACAACCCTCTCAGTAAACCAGTCCAAATTTCTAGACATTCAAACTGGTGATGTAATTGTCCACTTCTGTACTATGCAGAATCGATAAATTTTCCTAGGACTAAATTTATACTTAACATTTTTTGATTTATCCTTACTTGAAATGTCTTACTGTCATCATTAGAGAAGATCAATACAAAACTGAGATAAAAAGAAACCGTTTTGGGGTTTAATAAAAAAAATTGCACCGTTTTGCAAGACATTTCTTAGTCATGTTTTTTCAAGTACATAATTTTAGCTTTTGGCTGCGACAGAGTATTATGTTTTTGTTTTTTTCCTGTTAAAGTCCCAATGTAGTAATAAGATTTGTCCCTTTGCAAGCTAAGTAGTTCTTTTTATTATGCATTTAATAAGAAAACATGATAATACTGCATTATATTTTGCTTGTACTCTAATATGTACTTTTTTATTGGGCAAAGAACCTTGGTCTAAAAAGATACCTTGAAGTAAATTGATCCCTCAGATGTGACTGTGACGATTATCTTGGGCATTGATTACTATAGAGAAGGTTGTTTTCTTAGTATCTTCATGCAAATGCAATCATGCTTCTGAAAGTTGCTGTCCCCAAATCAGGAGCCTCACTTTGGTATCAGGGACATCTCCTGAACCATGCTTTCGATAAAAGAAAAATAAACATTAAAAAACCAGCTGTGGGTTAATGTTAATACTAAATTTGGAGTTTTTCTCTTTTTTTCTTACAGTAAAATTATTACCAAAAGTAAAGTTCTGAATGTCGTAATTTACTCTAAAATTGCCAAAATGACACCACCCCACCCTTCCCATGCCTTCTTTGTTCATTTAATTTCACCCATTTATACTGGGGAATATTTGAAGTGATTCATGTTGTGCAGCTTGTGGTGAGAGAGCAGCTGAATCCTATTAGAAAACTGACAAGCTGTTTGTCCAGACAGGATGCCTGTCAAAGCAAGTTTGTCCAGTCACTGACATTGGGGCTGGGGAATGTGATGGAAGGTGACTGATGCATCATCTCCACATTCGCTTCTCATTCTGCCCAGGGAGCCAACAACTTGTCCGTGTGAGCAAATAAGTATGTTATAGAGTAAGATGCTAGCCCCACAGATAAGCAGGAAAAATTTGACTGTCACCTATGGCAACTTTAGTCTTTAGGTAGGTGAGTGAGATAATCACAGATGGCGGAATTTGCCTCATATTCAAGGAAGAAACAGACCCTTCTAAGAGAAGAGTTTAAGCTGATTTTGTATTAATGGTTACCGTCGTTTCCAGCAAGAAATTTCTTAAGGTAATTTACCACTCCGGATATGAGGGAAATGAGCTATATACTGCTGAATTAGAAAGGTTTTAAAGAAAATTGTGTGAATAGCTGTATTAACTGAGTTCTACACCAGAATTTATATTTGAAAAAATCTTTTATCCAGACAGTTTGTTAGCAAAGAGAGTCATCCTAAAGGACATGTGGTAAACAAGGCTAATGGGAAGAACTGGATGGTGAAAAAGCATAGTTTACACTTCCTTCGCATTTTGTAAAAAAATATGTGAAATATGAAGTAGAATTGCTTCCTGTGTCTTTTTGGCTCATCCAAACTGTGAAGAAGATATTACTTTGCAGTGATAAGAATAGTATCACAATTAGGCTTTTTTAATTGCCCAAAATCAAACATTGAAAGTTGGTCGAAGGCCAAAAAGTCATACAGAAGTACTGATCTTTATTCATCTACATAATGAATAGTCCCTGTGTTTTATAGAAAATATATTACCTGTATTTAAATACACTGATTGACTTATTTTTCATACGAGTATGAAAAATCTAAAATTCATTGTAATTAATAACTGTGAATATCGTCTATCTTCCTCATCATGTAAATTTTTACACTAAGGCAGAATCAGATTAATTTTCATTGTTGCCCTGCTGTGAATGTACAAATTAACATTTGGATGACAATGGTTTCCTGGATGACTTAACGAGTGTGGGAATGAAGATAAAGCACTAAAAATACTTGTGTATTTTATCATCACAGGTAGATTTAGAATCAGCTTGCTGAACTGCTGCTCCAGTCCATTGACCACTGCACACTGTAATTTTAAATCTTCCACATAAAAATGATAATTTAGTTTGATACCCTTCAGCTCCTGCTTAGAAGGAAAAGGTGAATTCATAATTTCAGACTTTTTTCAAACACAGAAATTGAAGATGGATATAAAAACTGATGACTCTTGGAACCAACTGTCTTCCCTCTCATGGAAAATAATCTTCCCAAAGTTTTTTCTATTTTTTCCACCAAGTCTTTACAATAATATGTACCTTTCTGGAAGCAGGATTAAAATATAAAAAATTATAAAATCCTACAATTGTTTCCAAAGGAAAAAAGTGTGTTAGGCACATAGAAAAATCCAGAAATATATGGAAAAAAAAGAAAAGTACAATAAAGTAAAACGCATATATGGTTAGTGAAGAATTAAGATTGCACCACTGAATAAAGAAACATCATAAATGAAATTTCCGTAATGATTAGTAACACTATTTGAATGATGTGTTTGTTTGGAGACAGGAAAACTCTATGTTGTTAAGAACCTACCCCTAAGGGAGTATTTATGTATTATTTTTGCAACCTGTCAAAGCAATTAATTCTGTTTTGTTTGTATCTTTCTTTTCACTTACTGCAGTCTGTTTCTGAGGAGCTATGCAGAGTAATATATAACAGAAAACTTTTCAGTCTTTGGAACAAAATTGAGAAGGCCTGAATTATTACAACAGTCCATTAACAAGGATTTATTAATTCAAAGTGTTATCTATCCTACCTCTTAACTGACATGAGGAAGCTTTCTTTTTTTGCCCAAGTGGAAAAAAGAAATTGCTCTGCTTAATAATTCACTTTCTTCCATACTGCACGCTGAATATACCTGATTATATTGACCACAGTCCCCACAGACTTTGTTCAGAGGTCAGACTCTAGTGAGACAAAAGAAACAAACTTCAAAGCAACTTCGAAAGACAGCACTTGTAACTTAGGGGTGTTGTGACTTTTTTTTTATACTGCAAGATTTTATTGGAAATATGCTTGCATTGATGTTTTCATTAAGTTTTAACAAATGCCACTTGAATCGGGGATTTAAAATACCAATAAAATGCATAACACAGTCCTTTGTAGTTTTGGATGGTATGCCATTTAAGGAAGAGTAAGTAAAAGATACAACTGCAGCTTGATTTTCACACAGCTACTGAAAGGGAAAATACGTCCACTTTTTTGGAATCAAAGGAAAATAAATGAAGAACTTGAAGAATACGCTGAACTGGAAGGGACCTGTGATGATTGTTGAGTCCACCTTCTAACTTCACACAGGGCAACCTATGTATTAAACCATGTGTCTAAGAGCATTGCCCAAATGCGTCTTGAAAACTGACAGGCTTGAGGCCATGACCTATTTCCCAGGGAGCAGTTCCACTGCTCTGTAATACTCTCAGTAAAGACCTTTTTCTTAATACCCAGTCTGAAGTTGTCTGATTCAGCTTTAACATCCCCTTATATCCTACTACCAGACACAAGAGAAAGAAATCAGTACCTCCATCTCCACTCCCCATCGTGAGGAAATCATAGACAGCAATGAGTTCCTGACTCAGCCTCCTTTTCTGTAATCTGAACAAAGTCATGCCCTCTACTCCTTTAACCATATTTCTTGCCCACCTTGGGATATATTCCAACATTTTTACATCCTCTTTATATTATATGGAGCTCAACATTGCACACAGTATTCAAAGTAGAGTTGAATGTTTTGTTCAGCAGCAAAATGGATGAAGAACCGAAAGGAAAAACCAAAGAAGACACAGCATTAAAAGTGTTCATGGTGTTGCTATCTTTTGTCATATGAAAGTCAAGAATATTTTTTTAAAAAGTCTTAGAATTTTATCTTGATCAGTACTTGCAATTGTCCTCCTTCACATGTTTGCAACTGGTCCGTGTTTCTTTCCAGATCTTTTATCTTATAAATATATCAGCTTTACAAACTTACTTCCATTTGAAAAAGTGACTAAGTCACTGAAAGTGACTTACTTTCTCCTAGTACTGGCACTGTTGCGGTCTGTAGTTTCTGCGTTGGCATGGCAAGCTGCAAACCTTTCTGGAGAGCGCTGCAGGGCTGCCTCAGGGAGAGTGGCTGTTCTGCTTCCCGTAGCCCTTCCGGGCGGCCCCGCGCTCATGCTCCGGCTGTCAGCTCCACAACACGGTGGTGATAAAGGAGGCGAGAAGGGTCTCTGCATGGGGACCTCAGAAGAACTTTATTCACATGGTGGTGTAAAGGTTCACAGAGGCAGAGAGCCCAAATGGCAGGGAGTCTGGGTTTTATATGGGGACCAGGGGGGCAGAGAGAGCATATGGAGTAATGGTCTCAGGGAGCAGAGGTGGTACATGGGTGGAGTTGGGGTACTGGAACCAATGGGGAAAATCCAAGGGAGTGGCCAGGACTAGGGGCGGGGAAGGGAAAACAATGTGGGAAGGGCAGACATTTGGTAAGAAAAGGAGTGGGGAAATACAGCACTACATTTCCCCCTTTCTTACTAAATTGAAGAGGGAAGGGCTTTTCCCAGGGACTCTTACAGCTAATTTTTATACAACAGAAAAACAGTAAAATAATGCAGAATAGTTAAATTTAAAATGATGAGGTGGCTGGTTGGTGTAGATGTTGGAGATCAGTGCCAGCTGAGTTCTCACACTGCAGTTGCCTTTGTAGCTTCTTCTCATTCTTGTATTTTTTCTTCTGCTGGGGCTGCTAAGATGGCTTCCTTTTGGTTGCTACTAGCCTCACTTCTGGTCCCGGTAGCATGGGAAACAGAGGAGAGGGGGGCTGTGCCACCATTCCCACGCCATGCAGCTCGTGGAGCTGCAGCTCTGTGCCAATACCCCCAGGGGCAGGCAGCCCCCTGGAGCTGACACCTCTCTGCAGGTCCAGCATGGGAGGGGGCTTTCCCTGGCACAGCCGCTGCCTGCACTCCCGGCTTTGGCACCGTGGGAGCTAGCGGGGGAGTGGCCTGCCCCTGGGCAGCCGATGCTCCCACCTGCAGTCCCAGTGACATAGGCACCGGTGGGTGGGGGAGGGTTGTCCCACCCCCACTCAGCCACTGCTCCCGCCCGCAGTCCTGGTGACGTAGGTGCTGGCGGGAAGGGAGGTGGCTTGGGGTGGGGCCATCAGGGAAAGGGACATAGACGAGGGTGTAGCCCGCGGCCAGGGGAAACTCCCGATGATAGGGGGAGGTGCCAACATGGTTACACCCACAGATGCAAGGGGGGTTCTGACATAGCAACACCAAGCGGCGCAGGTGGCAGAGTTGGGAAGGGGCCAGGGATTTCAGCGGGCGCAGGAAGATAGGAAGTAGAAGAAGAAGGCACTGTGGCGCAGCCAGCCATGTGTTCAGTGCCATCTTGCCTACTACCTAGAGTCAACAGAGTGGGGTATTGGGGATGGTCATTAGGGAGAGAACCAGGGCTTTCTGTTTCCAGATAATTAAGTAAAACAAAACAAAGGTTAATTGCCTTTTTCCCTCTTGTGCAAGAACTCCCCATGCAATTGCTGATTCCCCACACCTTTATGAAGGATAGCTAATCTTAAAAGAAAAACTTCTCCCAAACTGGGGGTACACAACTTGCATCTTGTCTTGTTATAGACAGGTTTTTTCTTGCCGAGGCTTCGCATGAGGAGCAACCCCCTTCACTTCGACAAGAACCCACCCCCAACACTCCACCCAACCTGAGATAAAAGGATTAAACTAAAAAGAAAAAATAACCCCTGTACCAGGCCTACCAGGCCATCCACAAGCTCCCCTCACCACAGGGGCTTTCCAGCAGGCTCCCCTCAGGGGTTTACCAGCACGGAGAGTCAATGTGAAGCACTCGGGCTGGTCTGGCGCCGTTTGGCCGACCTCCTTTGAAAGCGTGACTTTCCTCAGGAGGCTCCCGGCTGCCCCTTTGGTCCTCTCACTGAAACACGAGCCTCACACTGGGGAAATGGCTCCCCAAGGCAATTTCTCTCCTGCAGCAATGGCTGCGGAGGATGCTCTCCAGGGCACCTCTTTGCAGATGCCCCAAGTTGGGTTGCGATTTGTTGCTGTTCGTAGTTTCTGTGTTGGCATGGCAAGCCACAAACCCTCCCGGAGAGCACTGCAGGGCTGCACCGGGGAGAGCGGCTGTTCCACTTCCCATGACCCTTCCGGGCAGCTCTGCGCTCATAAGCTCTGGCTAGCTGTCAGCTCCACAAAACGGTGGCGATAAAGGAGGCGAGAAGAGTGTCCGCATGGGGACGTTGGGAGAACTTTATTCACACGCTGGCATGCAGGTTCCCAGAGGCAGAGAGCCCAAATGGCGGGGAGTTTGGGGTTTTATATGGGGATGAGGGGGCGGAGAGAGCGCATGGACTAATGGTCTCGGGGTGCAGGAGCGGTACGTGGGTGGAGTTGGAGTACCGGAACCAATAGGGAAAACTCGAGGGAGAGGCCAGGACTAGGGGCAGGGAAGGGAGAACAATGTGGGAAGGGCAGGCATTTAGTAAGAGAAGGAGCAGGGAAGTACAGCACTACATGTCAGTATAAAATGTTTCACATTAAAACTCAATAATTTTTTCTTTCCTTTTCAAGTAGGAAACCTATTTTCTTTCCTCCTTTTAACATTATCTGATTTCCATAATGCATTTTGCATCTTGAATTCCATTTGTTTCCAGCTGGCAGAGACACTGGAAATTCAAAGACTGCTTTTCATACTTGTGGTAGGAAGAATTCTCAAACTAGTGTTTTACTCTTGCCGCTCTTGAACAAAACTGTCGATCATAAGGTAAATGGTGACAATGTCAGCTGGTGTGTTTCCGGGCATTCTGGCAAAGGGTACCTCTGCTTGCCAAAGCCTATTTGTATAAATCCAACTGTATAAGAGGACTTGTGTCTGGCCCTGATGTCCTGATATGACAGGCTAGAGAGGACCTGATATCTGCTCACCAGCAGGGACCTCTTCCATTCAGGCACTTCGTTCTCTCTCTGCATGCTTCTCATTCTTGGTTTGCTCTAAAAATATTTTCATAGCACTTGAAATTAATTTCATTAGTGAAAGGCTCGTATTTTTAAAAGTTGTGTGAAGCCCACTGACAACCTTCCAGGGCCCTGATTTAATGTTTGTGTTCACTGGCAGATATCTCTCTTCAATCTCCCACTTTTACCCTTTCTTAATGTTTTGCTTAACATGGATAAACCATAAAATCATAAAATATGGTTTTCTGCAGGCTCTAAACTCTTGCCTGAGTTTAGAGCCTGCAGAAAAGTAGCACAGCACATTGTCACCAGAACATCTTTAAACAGCAAATGCAGATACATCCCTCTTGAGAAGAGCTGAAAACAACAGAGAGAACTGGCAAACACTGATTTTTTTCCACATCTCCTTAGTGGTTCACTCATTTTCTCTTCCAGTACCAGTTTAATTATTCCTCTAATGCCTTCACATTGTTTCATGTTTGATTTTTTGGGATAATTTTTGTTCAAAAAATTTCACTTGAAAATAAGATTCTCTCCATAACTTCGTGTTTTATGTTCTTCCTGCAATGTTCTTCCTGGAACTTGAGTTCAGAACTGTGAGAGGGTTGCCATGCATCAGCCTAATGTGAGGTGTCTTGGCTGGGAAAGGGGTTCCAGCACTGGGTTATGACATCACAGCCCCAGTGTCACCTTTCCCCTTTGCTGCATGCACTAAAGAGACTGCCTGCAGCACATGGAACATCTTTCACCTTGGTGGAGCTGCACGTGTGATCAGGGCTGTAGCAAACAAAACTTTTACAGGAAATGGTCAATGTATAATTACGATTGCACCTTTTTGTTTCTAAGAAAATTTTGGATAAGATTTTTTTCTAATCATTGCTTTATATAAAAAATGCTTTATAGAAAAAGTAGAGACTTAAGGTCTATCGTCATTTCCCATTTTATTTTGCTACAAAATGGGGTTCTAGTTATATAAGGACTAGAATACCATACTGGATGTTCATTCTGCATAAAGAAGGTTTCCCACCAAAATTCTGATTGTATTTGTTTGTCTACATTACATAGGTTATGACCCTAGCTTGTCCTTAAAAAAAAAAAAGAAATTTGAATGTTAAAATTTTTAGTAGGATAACAACTTCTTCTTCTTCTTCTTCTTCTTCTTCTTCTTCTTCTTCTTCTTCTCCTTCTTTGACAAGAACAAGACTTATGTAAAATATTGTCTCAAAAAGATTGAAAATAAATTTGGGTAGTTCACAAAAATAAAGTGTATTTTAATTGTGAAAAAGGAATTGCTCTTTGATTTTGACCTAAGATGAAAAAAAACTTAAAAATATAATAAAACATTAAATTGAAAAAATAGACAGTTCTTTCTTTAGCTCCAAGGATTGACAATTTCATTTAACAATTTTAAGATTTAAGTTCAGATATCCTATGTGCCTTTAAAGTATTAATTTTCTGAGAATTTTTTTTCTGGTAGTAACAAAGTTCATTTATGCTTAGAGCAGCATTAAAAAATGTGTTTACTCTTTGCAATATTTGAATGATGGCAAAGAAGGATCTTTTCCTTCATTAAAAATGCTGCATATCCTTGTAATGTTTTCCAGTACAACAAAGCTGTGATAGGCTGATACTGTTGCTTCTCTTATCTCATTCCTGTTTCCAGTGAATCATTTTTGTCTCAACCCATGATCTCTGCCTTTTGCGTCTGCCACTGAGGAGGAAGCAGAGAGGCTTGTGGTTTTCTTTTCAGTGGGAGTACTAACTTGAGCAATACCATTCCTAAAGCACAACATACATGTGAATGTATTTGATAAATAGTTCTATCACTTGGATCCTTTTTACACAAACCCACATTTACACAAAAAAAAAATTATCTGAATTCATCTTGGACAAGATGCCTCAATCCCATCCATCACCTCTTGATGCCTCTGGGACCATGTGGACTGGTCACAAATTCCATACTGAGACTGATGTTTAGGGTCGCAAGTTATTTGAAGTAACTGCCATTCAGGCAGAGGAGAGGTAGCTGAGCTGAGCATGCACCATTTGATTTTTCTGACCAAATGATTTGGAAGTACTTAGCTGCACAACTTAGAATAGCTCCATGATTGCTGCATCTACCCTTACGCTGCTCCTTTTACTTCTTGCAAGGCAGCAGGACATGGAAAACAGAGAAACACATGCTTGTCTCAGAAAGATCACTTAGAATTTCTTTTCAGCTCAAGGTATGCTTATGAATAGCTATTTTTCATTCATTTTTTTATCAGAAAATTACTAATTAGTAAAATCTGAATGGAAGTGCCAATATGCACAAAGCTAATACATTTTTGCTGAGTCAGGAGCTTTCAGAGCATTATTTTGACCATTGGAACATAATAAATGAATGTTCTAATTATTTTACTGGAATTAATTTGTTCTGTAGAAAAGACAGTGGTTTTGATTATCTGTAAATTAACTCATGTAGGTTCTCACTATATATATAAATGATCCATAGGAATAATATCAGTGGAAAGCTTTTAATTATAAAATAAACCCCCTTAGTAACTCAAATACTAAGTGAATTAATATAAATTATGCAATTAATTTCTTGGGTATAGCCTTATTTTATAATTAAAAAGCTTTCTAGTCATACTACTGATGCATAACATTTCTATAATTAATACAACACTCATAACTAGATCTAATTAGTATGCTTTCAAAATAATTTGTTGCATAAGCAAAAAAAATCCCCCAATATTTAGCAGTAAGGTCAGATTCTCTTAGGGTGTATTTTTCAAAGTCAAAATAAATAGTGTTAGAAGTCCTAATATGTATTTTTGTTCAAAGATGACAAACACCAGTATTCCTTTCTTTCTTTGGTAAAAATTTAAAGACAAAATTCCTACCAAAACTATATTCTGTTCTTTTAATAGTCTTGATGATTTTTAGACCATTCTGGAAGGATGAATGTGTGACTACAGCAGAAGCTAAACTCTGATATTATCTCTGTTAAGACTGGAATGACTAAGGACCACCTTTCTCAAGGCTAAAGGCAAAGCTGATTTTTCAGTGTGGTTGTTCTTCCTCAGTAAGTAATTCCCAGAAACATGCATTAGCATTCTAGCCCTTTACCCTGTCTCCCAGTGAGCCAATCAAGCTTCCTCTCTCCTTCAGGCTGGGAAAGAGAAAAGTATATACTTGTAGATAATAGGAACATACATGGAGTGACAGTGCTGTATGCATAGCCAAGAACCAAGTGTCTGCCAAAAGCCCCTTGACTATAAAGTGTTCCTTGGGATTGTCTGGACAGTTTTTTGTGATTTATTGGTGTAAAACTCATTGGTAGCTGTCTGATCTCATGGAGACTTCAACACCTGGAGCGCAGAGAATGTGAGAGTTGTCCAACCAATCCTGGAGTATTACTTAACAGGAGAGGCCAGGGTATAGATGTCAGGCAATGGCTAGGAGGAAGGAGAAATGATCAGCTCTCAAATTTGGCAGTAATGGCTACTTTCCACTAGTTATTAGTTTTGAAAGACTGAAATATTTTTTTCCCTAGATAAGAGGTTTGAAATATCTTTCTTCCTGGTCTACCTACCACCTAGTTTTAATGTGTTGTCCCTCTTCTGTGAATCAACACAATGAGGAAAAAACCCTGAAAGTAAAATATTTTTTCTTTTCCCCTCTGAATTCAACTGTATCTGGACTCTTCAATATTGATGCCTGCTCCAGAATGTGGTCTCTCCCACAGGAGACAGTCTTTCATGAGCACCTCTAATGTGGGCTCCTCCCACAAAATGCATTTCTTCAACAACTGCTCCATTATGGATCCTTTCCATGGAGTGCAGTGGAATTCAGGAACTTCCTAAGTATTTCAGGAACTGCCTAAATACTTTAGCACATAACTTGAGACCTTAAACTTCTGTCCTTATCCTCTACCTGCTTGGAGGAACATTGTGTCTGTTAGTAAGATACACCAAATGTTTGTGTAATGGATTTTGATCAAGCAGGTGTTGACATACTTGAACATACATACTTTTTTTTGCATATGCGATCTGGAATGAACCAGCAGGGAAGGATGGACATCACCAAAGAAATTCTTTTGTCATTTGAAGAGACCAAATGAGCATCTTTCTTTTCAATATTCTACAAATGGATGAGTTACTCCAGTGGTTGTTAAAATGTCAAAATACAGAGGAGAGTTCTTGGTTACTACAAATATAAAGGCATCAAAGTGCTTACTGACAGGGATTATAATATGAATTGTTTACAATACTACTGCTTATCTCACATAAGGATATCATGATAATAATAAACTTATTTCAGGACATAACTGTTTTGGTAGGGCAGTATGTCAGTAGGGCAGGGATCTCCTTCCTGCTCTACTCTGGTTGTGGTGTTTTAGCACAGGGAATACGGGCTCCTACAGTGATGGCACAGAGCTCACAACAGGATGGGTTGCAGACAGGAAGGAAGAGCATATCAGCATCTGGTAATTTAGTGGTATGGCTGCTTGGAGTTCTGATATTACACACCAGTAGTATGTAACTAGTCACTGCTCTGCAGTCTGTACCATGGAGGGAATATCTCCTAGTCTTTGGGTAGATAAAACTTTTCAATGCTTGACAGGAAGGGAGGGAACATGAAGGCAAAACTGGTCCATTGCCACAGTTTAATCTTCTAGATACTACTTAACAAATTTGTTGTGTTTGGCTTGTCCATATTGCTGATGTCCTCATGCCTCTTGGTTGTGATCGTGAGATGCTCTGCTGTGAACCCTTATCAGATGAAGTGCACAACAGGAAACTTGCTGTGTCTTTTCTTGGGGAAACAATTTATCTCGCTTTGTTGACAAACCTTGAGATGCTTATCCAAAACTTCTCTGCCCTTGCAACTGCCAAGATACTAATGCTTTTTAATTGCATAGAAAATGACACTGAAAACAAGAAAAAAGAAATCTCTGTACCACTAATCAATATTATATATAGGAAAAAGAGAACTTAGATGAAACGCTGGGCCAGACTCCCAGTGAACCTGATAACCATTTCTTCTGCAAAATGAGTATGTTACAAGGGGAAAGGGGAGGTGTTGATTGTTTTTATGTTTTGGAGGGGGATTTTTGCAAGGATTGTATTATTAGCAAGAGAGAACCTGCTTTGTGTGAAAAAAATAAAAATTCAAAACAGCACAGCCACCTACCATTTTCACTATACAAAACAATTCCTGTATTTCAGAACACTTTTTTCTATTTTTCTCATGAGGGCAGTCTATAAAACTGAAATACTGTGTGTTTACAGTCTCCTAATATTAAAATGTCTGAAGAAAAAATGTGATAGTACCGGGTATTTTGTTAAAAGAAGCACAAACTTTTGTGCTGTGTTATATAGATTTTTTAAATTTTTGTTTCATTTATTTACTTTTTAAACTTTGGCATGAATTTCCCCTCAGTAAGATAAGTATGCCAAATCTAAAGGAAAAATATTCACAGTCAATAATCAAATATATTTTTGGAAAATACTTGTATGCATTTTTAATTGCAAAGATTGTTCATTTTTCTTAACTTTTATAAATGTACTTTTTTTTTTCAAAAAGCAGTTAGAAAAAGTATGCATAAATGTGCTTTAAAAATGCTGAGGCTTTTCATTAGCAGACTGTTTTATGTTACAGTGTAAGATTTAACCAAAAGTATGGATTCTGTCACCGTCTGGTGAAACCAGGTGCAGCAGTGTTCTTTATCTCTTCTGTGACACATCCCTGATAACTCCCTCTGGGAGATATCTCCTGTTAATGGGCCATCCAGCCTCACTGCATGACTCATAAAATTACATAATCCCATTGTGAGATGCTCCGCCCAGGGGGAGGAACCAAGCATTCCCACCTGGATATAATCTGAGTCTTGGAACACCACACTCAGCCCTTACCTGCTGGGTTCCCGGAGGACAAGAGCTACACAACCACCACTGGACCTTCAGAGGAGGACCAGACCCTTCTACAGGATCACCACTTCAACAGAACCACTTCAAAGAGAACTGCAGCTATCACCTGACTGGACTGCTACCACCACCCTGCCCGGCAGGGTGTCAGGTCATACCCTGACTCTGTCAGGTTAAGCTAGTATTTTTGTATTATTGCTTTGTTATATACACTAGTATAGAACTGTTATTCCTATTTCTCATATAATTGCCTGAAAGCCCCTTAATTTCAGAATTATAATAATTTGGAGGGAAGGGGCTTACATTTTCTATTCCAAGGGAGGCTCCTGCCTTCCTTAGCAGACACCTGTCTTTCAAACCAAGATACAGACTTAGTAATTGACTCATATTTTTATTCATTGCCATTACAAGGTATATATAATGTTAGATGCCTGGCATGGTTGTTTCACCTGGCACTTGCTTAACTGACGAGTACTGTTTGTTATTCTGTGGAAATAAGGCCACATGTGATTGTGTAAATGTATCTTTCTATATTATACTGTATTTTCTTTTTTATTTTTTTTCTGAGTGACAAATATAGTTGAGGTTATTGCCAGATGTCTATGAAAAGAGGGCAGAAATTACTTCACATAAACATTTGTGGTTCACAATACCAATATCTTCCCAGTTCCCAGACTGACATTCCTGTATAAGGTCATCCTTACATGATTGACTTCTAGTGACCTCAGTATATTAAAATAGATGGTTCTCAAATCTCAAACCATGAAGCAACACTACTGTTACTAAGGAATAGCTGCACTTAGGCCACACTTGAAATAAAACATTCCTCATCTCAGCCACTCTTTTCACTCCACTGGGAAGATAAATGGAGCACAATCCATACATATGGAAAAGAATAATTTTTGTTTTGTCATGGCAAAAGCAGTTTACTTCTCAGTGGTCTTTAATAAACTTTGCAGAATCTTGAACTGGGTTGAAACTCCCTTAAAAACAGTGTCATGCAAGACACCTAGGAAAAAAACTACAAGTAAAAGGAAACATTCATCAATTAAAAAAAACCTTGAAGCAGAATTCATAACTATGCATGTCTATACACACACTGTCTAAACTGGAGCATAAATGCCATGTTAAAAGACAGTGAAATTAATGTGCTCCCAAAGCAGGAAGCAAATTTCAGAGAAAATGCTGAAGGTAAAATCTTGTCAGAATTCTCCTTGACTTAAACAGATCAGCATTTTACATTAATCGTGTGCTCAGATTGTACTTTGAAACATTTTCCAGATGTTATGCTAAAGATATGCTTAGGTTGCCATGTTTCGGTTAGGGAGGATTTCAATCATAGTCCCTGACCTTTTTCCTCTTCAAACCAAAATGACCGCTGCAATTGATTTCGTCTTTCTGACTACATTTTTCGTGTTCATTTGTGACAGAGTGAAAAATTCCTTCTCACTTCATGTCTTTCTTTTGCTCCAAGAGAATAAAATACAACGAAATGCACATCAGGAAGGAAGAAGTTACAAAAAGCCAAAACTGGTGGAAGCTTGGTCGGTCTCTGTATTGTGCTGAGGTTATGTTGCTGCATGCTCTGATATGCATTCTTTCCTTACTCATAAGTAGCAAATTGGTCTTAAAATTTCTAACTGAAGTGATGTTTTAGACAACTATGGCATGATTTACTGAAGACAGGTCAATATTTTATATGTCATACAAATGAGCTTATTAATGTCAGATTTGTGTCTCCCATAGGTGGCTTTCTAAGAGCTGATCTTGCTTCCAGTGCACAAGAACAGGGTGGAAAGAGAGGAGGAACAAGTAGCTTGCAGTTCAGTGATGTAATTTCAAGATGTAGTCTTGCGAGTTTGTTGCTGCATCTAGAAGGAAGCTTGATAGCGAAGATGATGTGAATACACTTGAAATAAAGGAAAATAGATTTTCACTAAAGCATACACTTCTGGCTGATTTAAGAAACCATTGTCAGATCTTGTAGAAGAACAAATATCTAGTCCTTCTAACACCTCATGGAGCTTTAGGTGCAGTTACAGTTCTGCTCTCCAGCTGCTGTGCTTTCACCAGTGCTGTAACCATAATTTTTCAGGCTAATCTATCGGCTGCCTTTGGCAAGCCTACATTTCATTTGTGTAATTGCAACCAATCAGAGGAGTAACATTCCAAAATAAACAAGGTATTTTCCCTTTCATATCAGTATAAATCAGGCTTAATGCAACTAAGGTCAATATATTTGTAGTTGCAAAAGGATTGATGTCCATGAAAACATGGTCAGGTCCTTATTTTGATTGGTCTACTGGATGATAAAGTATAGATCCTTCGTCTCTGGATTTGATTCATTTAGTGAGTAGTATAAAATAGATCTTGACTTACATACTTCAGATTTAAAGGAAGAATGGTAAGGTGATTCATAAAATATTTCTTTTAATTATGATTATTAAAATATCTGAGGTAAATTTTGGTAGAGTTTTAAACTTGTAAAAGATTTGGTGCATTTCTTATTCAAAGGAGTAAGTCTGAAATTCACTCATCTAAGTAATCAGTATCGTGATACTTCTTATGTTAGAAATTCTAACTTCTTTCTCCATTGAAACAAGAACCCAAGGTCTCTCTGATATTTTATGCTCCATAAGCAATGATTTAGAACCAGAATTCTCTCTCTAAATTCCTGTCCTGGGCATTTGGTGTTTCAAGTAATTCATGTCCTAATATTTATTCAGAAGCACTTTTCAGTACAGAAGTTTTAAGAAATGAAGTATATGATATTCAGCCATTTTGGCTCATTTGGATTTATTCATTGAACATTCTGTCAGTCTTTACTTATTGGAGATTGATTATTCCTCTTACTCTGGAAGTACATAAGGATGATCTTGCTAAAATCAAATACTAAAAAAATCAACCTCTGTGACACTGATCTGTATATTATAATTAAGAAAATCTGTGTTTATTATTCTAATTTGGCTTGACAAAATATGCTTTTTGTTTAATTCGAAAGGAAGAAATAAAGTATCTTTCTTGGTAGGAAAGATTTAGCAAACATTAATAACCTCTGAACTGGTAATTATACTGGAAAATCTGTGTCCATAGTGTACACTTCCTCACATGAAAGGTATCCCACCCTTTTTTCAACTAATTTATCTGGCCAATTTGATGGTGCATGCTACTTCAATAATTGCAAGGCATTAACTAATGCTTTGGGGAGTCAAAAACCATTGTAAATTATTTAACAGGGGATATTACTGGGACATCAATTAAAGTTAATCCAGCAAGCTGAAGGGCAATTTAAAAATGGTCTAATTGACACTCACCCTGCAGTGTCACAGTTTTTCCATTTTGACTAACTATCCATTTATTACTCAACAAAGTGCAGAAGAGGCTTAGTAATTCAAAATGTAATTAGTTTTCACAGAGAACAAAGGAGGAGGAAGAACTGGGGAAGGTTTAGCATACACATGCTAATGTGTTGTCCTCTGTGTATGCAGATGCACAGCTTAGCATGGCTTGATGCCAGAAAGCTCACAGCCTTTGCATTAATGTGTTAATAAATATTTATGTTTTCATATATTAGACCATATTCCAAGGTAAATATATAATTTATTCTGTTTATGATAGAGATGTATTCCTTCTGCTGAAAATAAAAAGTTTTAAAAGCTGTGCCTAAAAATTAAAGAACAGTTGTTTCCAAACCGCTTGTCATGGAACTGTTTGGACTCTGAATTTTTCTTCATTTTTTTCTAGATTGCTAATAATCTTGCACCAGCTACTACAATTCTTCAAGGTATGGTTTATTCTGGGATTTCCTTTGATTTTCTCATTAAAATTTGAAGATAATGAAGCTTTTTGAAGACAAAATGATATAAAAAGAAAACCAACCTTTTTCCTTCCCAGTAATCTCTGGAATGCAATCATTTATAATACCTGGGATATTAAATGTACACAGCACGTACTTTTGCAGTCCTTTAAGGCCAAGAAGTTAGTGGAATGATTCCTGAGCATAAACTTCCTATATTTGAAGATTTAAAGTCTTTCAATCCATGAGAATGATTTTCCGTGAGGAATTTCTAATCTACATGTGTTTGGGCCTTTTTTTATGGCCCAGATCAGTGCATTAGAGAACAGTTAAGGTTTTTCAGTTTTCACAGTAATAGTCCAAAGGACTGTTAGTCAATCGTTTCTTTATCTATACTTTAGCAACATGTAGCTGCATTTCTGATCAGGCTGTGACAAAAGCTGGTTATGTAGTTGGGGTCTGAATTTTGTTTCTGGAAAATTACTTCAACTTCTCACTCTATCAAAATTAGGAAGAGTTTGTTATTCACTCCTTTATTTAATGAGGAATGGTATAATTAGCTGAATCAGAAAAAATAAATATAGAATTATAAAATACTTTATGTTGGAAAAGACCCCTAAGACTATCAATTCCAAGAGTAAACTCAGCACTGCCAAGTCCACACCTATAAAATGTCCTGAAATGCCGTATCCATGCATCTTTTAATCACCTGCAAGGGTGGTGACTCCATCAAGATTGTTCTAGTGCTTGATAAACCTTTTGGTGAAGAAATTTTTTCCTAATATCTAATCTAAAACTTCCGTGGCACAGCCTAAGGCCATTTTCTCTCGTTCTGCCACTTCTCACCTGGGACGAGAGACAAACCCTCACCTCATTACAACCTCCTTCAAGGCAGTTGTAGAAAGCAATAAGGTCTTCCTTGAGCCTCCTTTCCTCCAGTGTAAACCACCCCAGCCCCGTCAGCCACTTCCCATAGTACTTGTGCCCCAGATTTTGTTGTCCTTCCCCAGTTTTGTTGTCCTTCCCCAGACACGCTTCAGAACCTCAATACTTTTCTTGCAGCATGGGGCCCAAAACTGAGCGCAGGATTTGAGGTGTGAGTACAGGTGGAAAATTGCTTCCCAAACCTGCTGATCACACTGTTTCTGATACAAGCCCGGATGTCCTCGGCCTTCTTGATCCCCTGGGCCCACTGCTGGCTGATGTTCAGCCGCTGTCAAACAGCACCCCCAGGCTCTTTTATGCTGGGCATCATTCCAGCCACTCTGCCCACAGCCTGTAGCCCTGCCCGGGGTTATTGCAAGCCAAGGGCGGGACCTGGCACTCGGCCTTGTTGACCCTCATACAATTGGCCTCAGCCCATTGATCCAGCCTGTCCAGATCCCTCTGCAGAGCCTTCCTGCCCTCCAGCAGATCAACACTGCTGCCCAGCTTGTGTCATCTGAAACCTGACAGAGGATGCACTCAATCTGGTCATCTAAATCACTGGTAAAGATAATAACTAGGTATCTTTGGTTTTCTTGCACAACATCTGGCAAAAAAAGTCTTTTAAAATACCTACTTATGTGGATTGATGTTCGTATTCTTAAAGAGTCAAGTTTCAGAAATGTTATTTTTCTATTGTTTTTTTCTTTAAATTACTGTTTTTAATGTTTATTCTTCCTTTATTATCTTTTTACCTTACAAACATAGTCACAGATTGAAATGGATGCTTAAAAATGACATTGCTATACTTAATTCAAAATCGTATTTTCAAGTCATAAAGTATATACAATTTAGTATAAATATCAGACAGAATCTATTTCTCCATGTGCATTTGCTGCATTGACAGGCTCATTGCTCTGAAAATTCCTTGAGCAGAATCTGTCCAGGGGTTTCTTTGTACAGCTGAAATACAGTTCTTCAGTACACAGACAGGCAGTTTGCCATTTGCTGAGGAGCAGAGCTTTGTTTCTGCACTTTGAACCTGAAAGGTCAAATGACCGAGAGAAGAAAATGAGAAATATCCTGGCTAGGAGGGGCAGATTTCAGGAGTACTGTTTTTCTTTTTAAATGTGAGAACTAGAAAAAGATGTTCACAGAACCTGAGGCAGCAGTGAAAGTGACCTGAAAAGCGGAGGAGACAAAATGAGTTACGGGATGCCAGCAGTGCTAGATGTACATTGTTCTTGAGTGGCTACCTGACACGAGTTATTTATGAATGAAATATTGACAGGTAGAGTTCATGGAGAAATAGATCTCAGGAATAGAAACGCACCAAGGAGAGATGACAGAAGTCAGAAAAGGTTTCTAACACAATAGAGAGATGAGTTATTTGTCCAATCTCTGCTCTTAAAATTTACTGAGAGTCTAGAGGGCAAGCTCTTAAGAAAGGGTGGTGTGCTGAAAAATGTGGCCACGTGAATAAGTCAGGAAGAGAAAAGAGGCAAGTCAAAAGGAAGAAAAAGTTATGAAAGAAGATGAAAGAGAGACTTCCCTAAAGAGTGGAGAAAACTCGTCAATCAGAAAGCAGAGTGCTATGGAGCAAGAATAAATTAGTTAGGCCCATAGAAAGATGGTGACATTAGTAACAGAATGTGAAAGAAGAGGCAAAGATAACCAGGAGGTTTCCAATAAGTCAATTCAGATTCTTCTCAGACCTGAGAATATTGGAGGGACTTATATCAACCCTGAGAAATGCCCCTGTAATCAATGATTTTTCTTTTAAGAATAATTACTAAGGTAGTAATTTTTTACCCAGAAGTCTGAGAAGCACAAAGCATTGGCCACCCCAACAAGCTACAGAAAATATAGAATTCAGGCTGGAAATATATATGCTAGATGGGATTACTCACATGGGCTATAAGTCTTGTTCAAAGTAATGAAAGAGCAGTCATGAACAGAGCATAAGGAATTTCACAGAAGGGACTGAAATATTAGTTCAATAAACAGGATAACAGTATCCAAGTTTGATACAGGTCAAATTATATTGAGAAAGACATTAAAAATGTTACAGCAAGGTTATATAAAGATTCTATTAAAAGGCTTCAGACTCAGATCAGGATATGAACTTAAATTACTGTATATTGTTGGACTTTTCTAGGAAAAAAAGTAAGACAAAACTGACTAATGTAAAAATCATATAATTCAATTCAGTGCTCTTTAATGTAAAATTTAGAGATTTTTTTCTGTCAGTCAGTAAAAAGGAATTGCTTTTCTAGACTTTGTTTTAGTAGGCATATTGTAGAAGAACTAAAAAGTTTTAGAAAATTACGGGAAGATCATGAGCGCTTTAAATTAAATATGGGGACAGTCAAAAATAGACCTATCACAAAAGGCATCTTCAATTTATAAATTCTACATTTTCTATTTGATTTTGGTGTCCTGGCATCAAAGATAAAGATGATAAAAATTATCAGAATTATTTCTTCTGAGCTATACTTATTTTTTTTAAATTGGAACCTTGCAATCAGATCTGGAGTCTCTTCTTCAGCCAAAAGGACGATGTTTGCCATAAAAAAATTACATGTAGACATCCATTCAAAGCTGAAGTAATAAACTGTTCTCTGGGCAAAAGACATATACAGTAGTTCTAAAAATATATTTATATCAACTGCTTCTTGACACATATCATGAACCCTTAAGAAATCTAGATATATTAAATTGTTATATTCTCTTAATAACATTAAGTTAAATGATGAACATGGATGACACTCTTATGAGTTGATATTTTAGTTTGTAGCCATGTTAAGTTTTTTGATTCAGCATTTAGGAAAATAGAAAAAGATGGAAAGGAAAGCCTGAAAAAGGCTTTTCTACTTCATCCAAGAATAGGATCTGTGTATCATAAGGTCAATAGACAAAAATGTCATTGAGAGAGAAAATGAATATGTGAGATTTTAAAACAGAGAGAGAGAGAGAAAGTAAGGAGAAAGAAAGAAAGAAGGAAAGAAAGAAGGAAAGAAAGAAAGAAAGAAAGAAAGAAAGAAAGAAAGAAAGAAGGAAAGAAAGAAAGAAAGAAAGAACAGAGAAATAAAGGAAGAGGAGAATGATACTCAATAGAGGAAAACAGCTTTAAGACAAGCACTAGTTTATTTCATTCTACTAACCGCTTATATTTTGCTCCATTTATCATCTTTTGACACATTCCTGACAACCTGTCCAGATGGCTTATGTCTTCTTCATAAATCTGTTATCCTCTGCCTGTGATGTTTAATGTGTTACACTGGAAATTAAGAAAAATAAAAAATCAGCGATTCAAGCCCTAGCTTACAATAAGACAGTGATTTCTGAGCTTTCAGTGAAAAAGTGCCTGTATTTACCTTAAGGAAAGTATCCAGGTTGGTGAATGATGGCTTACCTCGCAGTAGCTTTCAGTCAGGAGTGTACAGACAGAACTACTAAGCAGCAAAATACTTGCCATGCCCACCACTTGCATACAACTCTGAGGCATCTATATTTCATTTAAAAGCCTCTGTTGGTGTTTAGATTCCATGCAGGAGGTCAGTGTCTAGAAGTCCATGCAAAGCCCCTTCACAAGGACTGAATGTGGGACCTTAGATTTTTTCCTCTTGTTGACCAGAGCATTGGGTTTGTGTGACAAGGTTTTGGTAGAGGAGGCTGCAGAGGTGGCTGATGTGAGAAGCTGCCAGAAGCTTTCCTTATGTCCAACAGAGCTAATGCCAGCTGGTTCCAACATGGACACACCACTGACCAGGGCCGAGCCCACCAGAAGGAGTGGTAACACCTCTGGGATAATCCAATCAGGAAGGGAGGAAAAAAATCTGCAACTTTAGGAGCAGCAGAGAAGTGAGAATGTCTGAGATGCACAGCTCCACAGACACCACGGGCAGCAGAGAAGGAGGGGAAGAGGAGCTCCAGGCATGGGAGCAGTTTGCTCTGCAGTCCTTGGTGCATACCATGGTGTGGCAGCTGTGCCCCTGCAGCCCCTGCAGGTCCACGGCAGCCCAGTGGGGAGCCCAGGCCAGAGCTTTGGAATGCTCCCAAAGGAAGCTGTGACACTGTGGGAAACCCACACTGGAGCAGGGTCCTGTTTGATTTTAAGGTTTTGCTATTTGTGTTGTGGAATTGGGGGGCTGGGGAGGGGATGCCTTTGATGTTTCCTTTGTTCTCACTCTTATGCATTTTAATGGCATCAGATTTTGTAATACTTAGAACTAAGGATTATCTTCACTGTGAATGGCTTCTGTGCCCTTTCATTTGATTGGCTCATACAGAAATCACCAAGAGGCTGCAGTGAATCACTCTGACTCATTACCTTGAAGTAATAGGTTAGACTTTTTGCAATTTCATCTGGCTGCATATGTGATTTGAAAATTTTTATATTGTCTTCAAAACATGAATTCACAGAAGGATTAAACCAGAATAAAAATCCCTTTTCTTGATGCAGCTAATGTTGTCTTCAACAAAATTAAGACTTGGGGGGCTTCGGCTTTCATTTGTTTGGACTTTTCGGATTTTTTATTTTTAATTTGGGGGAAAGATTCTTCTACAGGGAAGTGCTACAATCAAAATAAAGAACCAAAGCATGAAACTGACACTTCTTTGTTCTATTTTTACTGCTCTTACAGGATTTGTTATGTAGTATTTGGCATAAGAGATCCATCATGCTTTAATTTTCCATCTGTGAAAAGGAAATGATGTGCTATAACATTGTTTGCTATAAAAGAGTATTTTACTGTTAACGGTTTATGCAGAAATGGTTACTTGCAAGTAACCTAGCAGTTATAGAAGTTAAAACTCCAGTCTGGAGGATCTCTGGAAGTCATCTTCTGCATGTGTGAGTGTCTGTCTGTGTGTAACTTTTAGCATTTATTTGTTAATTAGATATGAAAGCTTGACATCCGTATCAAATTAAAACATCTGTCCCTAAAGAGATCATATTAATGTGTTAAAGCAGTAGAGCTGGAATTAAAACCCAAGCTCTTTTTTTTCTTTGAACTACATACCTAAGACAATGAGGAGAGGCTTTCATATGAGCCACCCCTCCAGGTAATATATCAAGTGTGTGAGAGTTAACTTCACACTTTGAATGAAATATATGTAATTTAACAAACAAATATTATTAGTTCATATGATTTTAATTCATTTATAATTTCATGACATGTATAACCACTCACCTTAAAGGGGACTCATTTTTTTTTTATACCATTTATCTCATGTATTATGGAAATTGCAGTGCACTTAAAGTATACTTAACTTATGTTATAATCAAAGTACATTTAAACTGTAGTGTATTTAATGTAGGATACTTCTTCCTAAATCCAATTCAGAATAAATTTATTCCTTAAGGTTTGAGAACTAATAATAGCATTTCTAAATTTATAATAATTAGTGCTGCTCAATGTGCAACTTTTAGACATATAACATCTAATTCATTTTGAAAGATGCTTGACTGGAGTCTTATAGAAGTGAATTCCACGGGTGCAGGATCCCCAGATATAAGGGACTAATGTGTATGTCTCTAACACTGGTAGCTGAATGGCTGTGGAGACAACCAAGGATTGTTGGCGAAAACTAACATACCAGTTCCCAGAACAAGTGTATCGTCTACCAATAAAACTTTCTGAGATTTTTGCAGATCCTCCGACTTTCTTTCAAACATGTGCATTTATGAATCTTGGGTGTTCCCTTTTCTTTAAGGGTAAGATGGCACACACAGGTTAAATATCCTATGCATTCAAATGAAGGCATTGCATTTATTATTTAATTTCCAGCTTCTTTCTTTCGTGCTGAGACTATCAAAGTGAAAGAACATCACTCATAGTAATCTCTCATATTGCTTTCAAGCATCAGCACTAGAACACTGACAGGGTGTACTAGTAGATTTTTAAACACCCTGATTTTTAAGCACCCTGATTTTTAAGGACTTAAGTTTGCTTGTTTAGTTGACAATCAATAGTATTGAAGAGGTGGTTTGATAGCAAATTATTTTTCCTGCTGGAAATGTTACAAACTCCATGGGTGGTCTCATGGCACTTTCAGATAAAAGTGATGCAAATGGTATAGGAGGAAATTTATATTAATGCCTGTGGTAGCCAAAGTGACAGAAGCAGCAACTAACTAAAATAAATTTATAGGGGAGAAAAGTAGAACAAAATTCGGCAGAAATCCTGTCTGTCCCAGTGGAACTAGGGATCTGGCTCTATTTTATATAACTGGATATCTGGAAAAAATGAGAGAGGTTTTACTGCAAATGATTCTCACCAGAAGACTGCACATATACTCAGATAATAAGATTTTCTTACAAGAAGCTGCTGTAGATGAGTCTATCATAAAGTCTTCATATGAACAAATGGAGAAAGTAGAAAGCATAAGAGCTGCTTAAGTGCAAAGATAGACTTACATTTTTGGTTAGGGAATAATGATACAGAGCAGTTACAAGACTATATATTTACTATAGAAAAGATATGCAGAATGTAAAAAAAATCAGAGGACTTCAGAAAATCCATTTCTGTTTTCCTTTTAATCTCTGTCATATAGATTTTTTTAATATGATCCTTTAAAATTTCCTAAGATAACAAATATCTTAATTCCTTACACATGACATAGGAATGCTGCATACCTGCAGGCACAGAGTGGTCAAATATTGTTGTGGAACAAGTATGAATAAAAAATCATGTCCCCAAGAGACTGGTCAACACCCTAGACATCATGCTGTCAGCAGTGTGTATTTTATGCTTTCAAAATTATTCTCTCTTCTCATACTTAAAATTTTTTTCTGCACCTGGAAGCCCTCTGAACAAAAGCTTAGCTGAACCAGATCGATCCCTGCAAACCTTCTGTTTTGATAAATCATCATTTCCCTCCAAAAAGCTTTCCTTCAGAGTTCCTTAGATGCACATAATGAGGTGTATTGAAAAACATGTATCGATCGAAATATGATATGTAGCCCAATAAGGGCTAAAGTTTCCCCCTAGTATTTTCTACACAGAAATAACCTGACCTCCAACACTCCTGCCACAGCAGTATGAGTTTTATTCTGAATCAGGATAGATAGTTGCAATAAAACAAACCACCGTCTTGTGACATGCGCAAACATGCCAAACAGACAACTTCCAGAAAATCAAATACATTCTCATTTCTGAAACGTCAGATAATATCCTGCATTGTCTCACATGTGAAAAATCAGAGTAGTAAGCCACTGTGCCCTCCAGCTCTCTGAACAGGAGATTTTAAACAAAGGTGTGAAGATACTGTGAATAAAACAGAAATTACCCTTTCCCATTGTTTTCCACAGACTTCAGATTCTGATTCGCAGCAGATTTACAGTGGAATGGTGAATTTACAGTATCTCTAGCCCATATAAACCAGACCTTTAAGTATTTTTATTTGCAATTACTTAAGAGACACCCTGCAGCTGAGTATTTTGTAATGCAGCAGTTCCAAAAAGATTATTTAATGTCATGCAAATTGATAGGCTATTTCCAAGGCTTTTATGAGAGAATAATATCTCTAAAGCAGACAGAAGAAAAAAGCAATGCTACTAGGTCAGGTTGATGTGGTGCCTTGCATTCAGCTTTAGACAATGTATTGCAGTACTGATATTAAATCTCCCCGTGGAGGAAGAGATAAGTCTACATCGGTTATGTCTGAAGCAATGCTTACCTAATATATTGACATAAAGAAATTTTTCAGACCAAAAAGGCTGAGGATTGATTCAGGCTTTTCATTTTCCATGGGTTCAATAGATATTTCTATGTAAATGGAGGGGAAAAAAACCAATATTTTTTTCGGTTGGATTAGTTTTGGATTTTTAGTCAGAAAGTATATATGTTTGCAGATTATACTTAGACCTTGAATTGCTTCATATGGTGTTCATAGTTTTGTTCTTGAAGCCCTTTCTGATCACATGAAAAGCAAATTTTTTTTGCCAGCTTTGCGACTGAGCTGATTCACAATATGTCTTCATTCATAAAAAAAGAGAAGAAATATTGTTTAGTGCTCTACAATTTATGCCTTTTCCCAGGAGCATTCTGAACATCCAAAAGCGCCATTTCTAATCCCTATCTCCAACTTTATACCTCTAAATATAGCACACTTTTTGAGAAAGAATTTTCGAAAATTACACTTGCATTTTGAAACAAAAGAAACCTTTTTTACAGTGCAGTCGGTACAATAATGTAAGGTCTTCCTTATCAATTGCCATTCAGAAATCTGTTCATTTGTATCACTTCTTGAGGTACACACTCATCTTTGCTAAACTTAAATTGCTGATAATTCCTTAATTGAGCATAACTGTTAAACAAGAGATTCTGTGGTCAACAACTACAAATATGGAACAAAAGAAGTTCCCCAGGGACACAGTTATGTGTTGTGAGTTTAGGGATAACATGTGAAAAGGTGGCAAAAGGTCTAAGACAAAGGCAAAAGAATTCATATTTCTATGCTTACCCCCAATGCATTTTTCCTAAATAATCTACCACTTGATCAAATCTGATGAGCTATCTCTGTGTCTGAGCTCCATATTTACAATGTCTCTACAACTAAAGAAATTAAAAATTCCTCTAAAAGGAATAAATTTTGTTTCTCAGTGATGGGAGAGATAAAATTGGAAACAAACAGCTTTTGAGGGCCTTGGCATCCATAATTTACTCACATGACCGCAGCTTTCATTTCAAATTAATTTTCCACACTGCCAGGTGGCCATGCTTGCTGCATATTATTCTTCAGGAAGTGATTTGAAAATAAAATGAATCCAAATTCCAAGTAGAATGAAATAAGAGTAGTTACCTCTGTCCTGCAGGGTAGATTAAGAAAGCAAGAAGATATTTGTCTTTCTGTGAAATGATATGCAAGGGGAATAAAGTCACATCTAAATGGATTTGGATTGGTGTACTGTGTTCTGAGATTCATTGACTTAATTCTGTTTCCCACTATCTTTGAATATATCTAGGTGAAGCAGACAAGAGGATTTCAGAGTATTTAAAAAAAATACTTTTCATTTTTCTTTATTTCTCTTGTTGTTGGTTTTACTGATCAAAGTGATCCCAGTAAGGACTGAAATATATTTTTATCAGCAGAAAGTTCCCTTACCCTTTCAAACATGAAATTGGGTTCACACACAGGACACAGGACACAGTGTTTCCAGCACAACCCAGTGGTTCTGTTCTGCCTCAGGTTGCAGGCAAGTCCTACAGGCTACAGTAGAAGTTATGAAAGTATTCTCTTACCTGTTAATATGTTTGTTTCAAAAAAGAAAGCAAAGACTCAAAGTGGTGAACTATTCTGTAGACTAGGACCACAAGATCAAGAGAAGTAAATGAAAGGAAAATGAAAAATGGAGTATTATTTTCAAGAACTTGGAGAATTCTTTCCTTTTGTCTGTTTTTTTAGTAACAGATTTTGCTAGATATAGAATAACAATAGCTGAACTTTGCAAGTGCATATGCTAATGTTTGACATTTCTGAAAGAGTGCAAAATTATTCTGAATTTATTTTTTTCTGGCTAATCCAGTGCTAGACAAGTCTGCTGCCCACAGGCAAATATTGCAGATATTTTCAAATAATGCTGACACATTATGAAACATCTTCAAGAAACTAGAACTGTAAATACCCTTCCACTACTTTTAAGCATAGAGATTATTGTGGGAATAAATCATAATACCCTTCTGTTTGTTTATTACAAAAAGTGAAGGGAAGAATTTTTGTCTTTTCGGTCAACTCGCTGAGAAAGAGAGGGAGTTCTAAAACACTTGGAAAAGAGATTGTCTTCCTTTTTGTTTATCATTTCTTGTAATCAAAATATCAGTAATGCATCTTCAACCTGGATAATACCAGCTCAATGACTTTAATCTTCTTAGGTTAATTTGCATGATGATCCATATGGACCATAACAACCTTTCATTTTGTTTCATCTGCTGTTGTTTTTATGAACAATAATTTAAAATAAAAAGAAGGAAAAGAAAACCATTTTCCTTAAATAATATTCAGCTATTTCCTTGGAGATATAAAGTGCATGAGACAAAACTAGAAGGAAAGGAAATACTGTGTTCTCTTAGCTATTAAATTTATTGCGACGTTTTGGTATGTTAGGATCATATCTCAGAGTTGTCTAATTAAGGACCTTCTCTCCCTCCCTCCTGCCAAGTCTACAAAAAGAATACATCATTTGAATTTCTCCTCTGGGTAAAATAGTGCCATCGATCTTGAAACGAGATTTTCATAAGCTTTTCAGTTTAAACATTAGCATTCTCTTTCTAGGAAGTCTTTCTACTCTAGCACAGGGAGAAAATAAGACTGAATTTGCCTCAATAAGGCCGGTTTGTTACTCAGGCTGAGTGAGAAATTAGCCCTTGAACAGCAGAGAGAAAGAACACTCACTTCTGCCTTCCCTGCTTAATTTGGAAAGATTGGAGCTCATCTATATCAATGAAGAAATCCTCTGTGTTTATGCTATATCCTATAGGACTCTTTTGGTTGACATATCAGGTTCATTGTTCTGTCTGACTGGAAATTCACCACATTCCAGGGAGGAATTAAAAAATGCATTTCCTAATGTACCATCCATACAGAAAAAAAATAAGCTTTTTGTCTCTTTTGTAAACAACCCCTACTTTGAAACCACCTTGTTGCCCTGATGAGGTGTACCAGACAGGTTAAACTGGGCTCAGAATCTGAACTACTCCATTACCAAGAGTTACTGGAGAGTTTTAGAAGTGCAGTTCAGAACCTGTGACAAGTGAGGAGTGTTATCAGTCTTTCCTGCCCCAGAAGAAGTGAAAGTAGAATATACTATTGTGAGAGAAAGTAATGGGATTAATAGATCTAATTTCCATTTAGTTTCCATCACTGTTCTGATTATTGCTGTTGGCTGTGCTGCATACAACTTTATTCTGACTTTGGGCTGCTGCATTAAACCATTTTGTCATATGGGAGGACTGGAGCAAAAAAAACCCTTGCACACAAGCTGCTTTTTAAAATTTTATTTAACTTATCAATGTCATAAGGAAAAGTAATTTACTTATTATTCCTTAGTCTCAGTAGAAAATTATGATCAATGATGAATCAAAAAGAGATGCTCGGAGAAAACCTTCTGGCAGATATGCAGTGGTGTTGGTGAAACATGTCATTAAAAGTGGAAGAAATTCTGCTCTGTAGCCTTCATCTGTTCACATTTTGTAGAGTCAACAAATGGTATTTTATCCTTTATTATTTTTCCCTCACATTTTTACCACAAGTTGTTTTGCTTATACGGTTTTAGCTTTGTTATGCCCTGAATCCTACTTTATCTGGCTCTAAAAGTTCGGATGATGTTGCCCTGGTTTGTAAGCCTTCTGTTTTTAACCTTGGAGTCAGATTCTTTCACACAGTTCATGTAAATAATAGCCAGTGTTTACTTAACGGTATTTTCTGTTTTTCATTCCTTTTGTGATATGACAACTTTGATGAGCACCTTTCTTCTCCAGTGGGATTGAGAAGGAAGTGACATGCTCCCCAATCCCTTGTGGAGTTGGGACGTGTATAAGAATGAGATAATGTAAATAAATCCATTCCATTTTCCTCCTTTCTGCTGAACCTGGCAGGTGTAAGAGTGTCTTTATTGTGTCTCCACAGACACAGGAAGATATTCTCAGTGTTTTGTGCTGGACCTCTGGTGTCCCTCTGGTGTCACCCTGTGCTTGTACTCTCAAGGTCTCTGCCCATGCTTGTGCTCCCTGCTACAGTTGCAATGGGTGCTAATCTTTTAATTTTTGAGTTGTCTCCATGCTATAATCCAGTGCCATGGAAATGTCTCATTCTGCACACTTGACACTTGTGCCTTTCTAGTGATTCTTCCTTCAAACTGTTTAACTCCATCTGCAATGCACGTAGTTTTTTAGAGATGAGCATGTTCTATTCTCAAAGAAGACAAATCACTGCCTTATCCAGGCCTTAGCTGGCCTAATCCAGCCATCTGCTTGGCCAAATATTTAGCTAAAATATTTTGTACATTATGACCAAGCATATCAAACTGTTTTACTGTTAACTACATTAGTAGAAGTCTGTATGAGTGAGAGGCTGGGGGCAGAAATCCTTTTGTTGGATTTTTTTTTTTCCAACAGATGATTAGTTCATACTGAATAAGTGCATCCTGATGCCTGTTTGCTACGGTTTAACTTTTAATTAAATTTTTCCTCAGGGTATGTCTTTGCTGTCAGGGTAGGACATGCATTTGCTGAGTATGTATGATATGTAAATTAACTTTCTGATACTGTGAACAAATTTTGTTGAGTACAGAGAAGGATTGCAATAGCCACATGATTAATGTATTTTCAAGGAAAAGCAATTCCTGAAACTATTGTTGAGTTCTATTCTTCTCTTGTATGGAAAGACTGAAATTTTTCTGAATCCTGCTGAGTTGCATATTTATTTTCACATTTAGATAGACATAGCTAGTAACAATATGGAGGATAAAAGACATTACTGCATAGCTTGTCACAATTTCATGAAATGAGAAGAAATAATGCAAGAACTTCTATTTAAATTTTTTATTTTCTTGTTTTTTAAAATAATGTGTAATTGCTTTAAAATAAAAATAGTTCTTTCTAGTCTGACACTGCTGAGATTCGGAGATTAAATGACCACTTCAAGCAAATTGCACATAGGCACAAGACAATAGCTGTACTTATTCTTAGGTTTTAGCAGAATACTACCTGCCTGCTTAGAGATAAGGCAAGAAGTAGTCAAGGTCAAAGTTGTTAACTGCCTTTGCATGAGATCATTCCTGTAGTTGAAACAGAACCCCTAAATTTTAGTGCTCTCTTTCATCAATCTTTCTCCGTCTTAGCCCAGCTTTATTATCTGCCTACCACAGGTCTGGATGTACGAGAGAAACAGAAATAATTGGCAATTTTAGATAGAATTTTAAAAAATATTTCTTTATCTTTTAATAGATAAATGCTCTTCTCACCGTGATCTTCTTAAAACCTGAAATTAAATGGGATACTCTGGAAGAAAGGATTGAATTCTAAGGTGCTAGTATAGTTACTGAGTAATGTGTTGAGAACGTCATCACATACCTAAAACTGTCTAGTTCGCCAGACTTCATTTGTTATGAAAATTATTTTTCTTCTGTAGCTGAAATATTTGAAGAAAAACTTGCCCTAGGATATAAATTTTGAACCTTCATGGTATTTTCTGACTCTTTTTCAGTTTGGGGGAGGTAAGAGGTCAGATCTTATTTCATATTTCAGCTTTCAAGTATTCTTTTTCTTCCTCTAAGCTTTAGAAGAAAAATCTTTCCCTAGTTCTGTCTTCACAGCAAGTCAAAAAACAGGGCCAGATTTCTCCTTCTGCTTTTGAGTTTTTCCACAGCATGGTTCCAGATTATTGCAATGTATCATCACTTTTGATAGAAATGAGTTCAAGTTTGGGTCATATGTTCTTTCAATAGGATATAAAAAAATTGCTAATAGAACATGCTGGGAGAAAGTTTGGGTTCGTGCCTATACATATTTCATTGCTAACCTTTTTCATTCTGCTGCTTTTACAACAACAAAGTGAAGTAAATATTTTTCTTTCAAGTGCTGTATTTAAAAGAAATCATATTTGCAAAGCCATGCATTTCAAAATTGCTAGGATAAGTCAGGTTAGAAATATGAATAATTCCAGTGTTGCATAAAACTTTGTAGTGGAATTAATTAAATTCATGAAAATGTCCTTCATTGGTTTGTATTTTTTGATAGGAAGGAAGAGTAAGCATTTGAACATTTCAAATGGATCTTGTTTCACATAATCCAACAGGTCTTGCCTTTTTGTTACTATTATAATGCTAAAATTTGCTGGTTTTAATTTCTAGTTACAAGAAAATGCAAGTACTTGGAGTCATTATATATTGTATGTTTATATACCTATATTTAAGATTTACCTAAACATATAATGTAAGGGTCTTCACTTTTTAAAAATCATTTTATACTTGTTTGAGCTACTGGTAAAAACTAGAACTCTTAATATCATTACATAAAATGTTAAATGCCAAATCTTGTCAGGCACTGGTGACATCCTTTTCTTCTTTCTTAAGGAATCAATGCCTATTAACATCTTGTATGTGTGGTCCTTCCTCCAACCCAACTCCCACCTCCTTGGAGCAGCTTGATGATCCCAGGAGCTCCTGACAAGGCTTGACCAAACGAGCTGAAAGGGATGAAGCACCCCTTTACAACACCAGTTATATGGTGAAGCATCCTCTGACCATAACAGCAGCTTGCAAGGTAAAGGTAGAAACAGTTCTGACCATATCAGGAATATTGTCTGCCTGATCAAGGTGGGGAAAGAAGGATTAGCAATTATCCTTCTTAGCTCTGGCAAATTTTTCACCTGAATCATAGCCTGAGTGAAAGGCTACCATGATTATGACCCATTTTGAAAAGGTCTGAAACTGCCCTACACACACATACTCCTCCAGGTGAAACCCATGCCTGGTGAGAAATGCTAAGGATTTGATGTGAGTATTCCACTGAACCCAGTGGGAATTTTTGGTAGGTACCTTTACGCACACAGATAGAGATGTATCTTGCTGCCTGGGTGCATGCATGTGAATTGATAATGGCATGGATGTCACTGTTACAATTCTAGAAAAACCTCTTGAATATTTTTATAAATGTTAAATTAAATAATAATTAGGTGCTGCTAAACCCTTTTGCACCCTTCTCTTTTTATATCTATGTCCTTTACACCCTTACCCTTTTCCATCCCTGGTATCCTTGGGAATCATTCTAAATTGATTCAAATCCAATTTTTCTACATATGCTTCATCTATGTAGTAATAGAGTGAACTTTGCTATTGAACTCTGTTAAGTTGCACTTTCACCAATTTATATTAAAACCTACTTTTTTCCAGTATGTTTGATAGTGATTCTTTAAGCTATCAAAACCACTGATTTGTGATAGCATGTCAAGATTTTTTGAGAAGAGACAGGGGCTGCTAATGTATTAGCAACCAAGAAGGAAACACCTGTGAAATGCCTCAGAGGAATTAGGGTGTGTTCCCCTGCAAAGGTGATGCAGTCAATATCCCAGCTGAAGTGCCTCCACACCAGTGCCCACTTTGTGGGTAGGAAGCAGGAGGAGCTGGAAGTTATGACCTAATTGCTGTTGTTGAGACATGGTGGAACGAAATGGGCAACTGGAGCATGCATCTGCTGAAAAAGTGGCACAGAAAATTGTAAGGTGCTCAGGACAATCTTGGAGGTAGTCAAGAATAATTTTTAATCTGACCAAAAGTGTTACTAGACTTGTTGCTCAGCAACACAGAATAACTAATTAGAGATGTCAAGGCTGGTGGCAGCCTGGGTCGCAGTCATGATGTCCTGGTGGAATTCAGAGTCTTGAGGGACATGGGCCGTGTGAAGCTTAGAGTCAGTATGCTGTATCTTAGGAAAGCAAACTTTCTGTTGTTTAAGGCAGCAACGGATGAGACCCCCTGGGAAATGGCCCTCAGGGACAAAGAAGCTGAACAGAGCTGGCAGCTCTTTAAGGACATTTTTCTTAGAGCACAGGAACCCTTGATCCCCCTGTGTATTAATTTGTACAAGGAAGGCCCAAGAACTGCACGGCTCAGTAAGGACCTCCTGGTCAAAATAAAGTATAAGAAGAAAATGTTCAGACAGAGGAACCAGGAATGTGTCCCTGGGGAAGACCATAGGAATACTACCAGATATGTGGGGGTGAGGTTAGGAAAGATAAAGCACAGCTGGAGAAGAGAAGGATTCAGGGAGAGCTTATCGTGACCTTTCGCAATATAAAAGGATCTTATAAGAAAGATGGAGAAAGATTTCATATAAAGAAGGAGTTCTTTACTCTGAGGGTAATGAGGCACTGGAACAGGTTGCCCAGAGATGCCCCATCCCTGGAAATGTTCAAGGCCTGGTTGTACAGGGCATTGAACAGCCTGGTCTAGTGGAAGGTGTCCCTGTCCATGCCAGAGGTGCTGGAACTAGATGGTTTTTAATGTCCCTTCACACTCAAACCATTTTATGTTTTTATAATTAATTTTTCCTCATACATTTTTAGCAGTTGATTCAGCCAGTTTGAGGGGAAGAGGAACAGAGAAGAAGAGCTGAGAAAAGGTTGTGTTATATGTCTCCTGAGAATGGCTATTGTGCTTTAAGAGATTCGTGGTTTCACAAGAAAATTTCTGTGTCTTTATGTCCATGAGTCTAACACTCCAGGTTAAACATGCACACAAAAATCAATTTCTTTGTGGTCTTTTTTAATTTGTGGTAAAAGCTCAAGTTGATTTTTACATGGTTTAGAGTTTTGTAATGGAAATTATATAATAGAGTTGCTGTCACCTTGACCTGTTTTCTAAATCTCCTGCAGAAATCTGTAAAATTATATATACACCCACACAAAAGTTAATAGCATAGGGTAGGCAGAGAATATTATTGTGTTTCATTTTGAACAGACTTCCTGAGGACATTTGAAAAAATCAACTGTTTAAAACATTTGAGTTTTTTTCTGTGATTCATCCTATGAACTTGTTTTATCATCCACTAAAGAACCACCAATATTCAGAAAGTATAAAAATACTGATATGATGAATTAATTTCAATATCTCTTTTCTGCAGGTGGCAATAATTGATATAATTGACAAAATTTATATGAGATAAAGAAAAGTGAAGTTATATTACAACAAAGGAAGAAACGGAGCATAATTATCTACTATATTATTAAAAGAGAAAAGTAAGTAGAAAAACATGTAGCTATAAAACATATATTCTGACATTTGTCATAAATTATTGTTACTGTAAAATATTAATATGGGCCACTAAGCTAAAAAATACAACTGCCATTTAGAAAAAAAATCACCATTTCTTAAGCATATCTCACAAAAAATTATTTGTATGAAATATTTCTGAATTTTCGGCAGGTATATACATCATGGCTCAGCAGCTGCAATGGATTTGTGCTGACTTTTAATGGCAGGTACAAAATGCACCATCTTCAAAGTCCTTGTGAGGATGGAGAAGAGGGGAATTCTTTGTGTGGAGCAATGACTGAGCTGCTAAATTACTTGTTCAGTTGACAAGCAGGGTTCTTGGGGTTTAAAAAATTATTTATAAGTCATTGTGAAAATTTTCTGACAAAAAAAAAAAAAGGCTTTTTTCCCCCTGGCAGGTGAAAAGAAAAAAAAAAAGGGTTTAATTCACAGCACATAAACGATTGCACTGAGTGCTAGTCAGTACGCAATTGCTTTCCAGTCTCTGCAACTTCAATCCCGTCGCCATGTGGGCTTATATTTCTGGCAAACTGGCAGTGTGTAGTGTGTTATGTTGTCCATACAGTCTTTGATGTCTAAAATTAGCCTGTTGCCAGTACTCTTTCATACAACTTTTTTCCGGCATGTTTTCCAAGTGTCATCTGTTGCTCTTCTTCATTAGATGCTCAGGAGTACTAGAGGATTTCAAAATTTATGTCCACGTCTAAGTCCAAGATCAGGTGTGCAGCCGCACAAAACTTGCAACTGCAGATAAAGTCAATTTTGGTTCGTCAGTGAAGAAAGGAAATTTCTCAGGGCCTGTAACATACAGAGCTTGGAGTTTAGGACATGTAGAATTATGAGATGGTAGAAGAGACCATGTTGCCTGCAACATCTGACTGTTCTTTATCTGTCACTGACTATTCTCACTATTTTCAGTCATTGCCAAATTTTTAAAATCACCATTAAATGAAGAATCTTCTCGGTAGAATCAATCATTGAAAACATTAAATTTATTTGCATTGAAGACCATAACAAACAAAAGAGGAGAAGGAAAGATTTCTGAAGACTCTGTACTATCTCACTCCCCTGTTACGCAACATAAAACATGTCCAAATATATGGGAAGGCAGCAGGCTTTGAAATATTCCAGTGTTACTCCTCAATTCCATTTTCTCCCTGCCTTAAAGATTGAGACCAGTGTTGGACTTCAAAAGACAGGAAAGTCAGATGCAGGAACATTACATTTAATAGACGTAGGACAGCCTTATAAGAAGCAATGTATAAATTTTGTTTTCATGGAATATCTCATGCTACATGACTGCAGCTGTCTCTGGAGCACCAGCATTTCCACAATGCAGAAACTTACTGTCTTACTCTGTATCCTTTATCAGATTTTAGGCACCTATTGATTTTTTGGTATATTTACTAGGAAAGTAAAACCAGACCAGACAGATGGATAACTTGTTTATAAACTTTCATCCATTTAGACTAAAAAGGTTTAAATTTCAATTCCTCATCTCCTTCTATTAATTAAGAGTTACTTCCTCAAGGATATAAAATTGCACCTGCAAACGTTATTTCATAAATTTTTACCCTTAGGTGAAATACAAATAGAATTAAATGTTTGAGGGTTAATTTCCTTGCAACAAAAGTATTTAGAGCTGTATTTGTGAGGCAGATACTTTAAGAAAAATCCCTGAAGGAACTACAAAATATATACATATTTTTCACACAGTGATTAATTTTCAGGTCCAGACAAGGGAATTACTTCTCTATGTAATCAGACATTGGCACTAGACAATGAATGCTAGTGAGTATATTTGATTTTCCTTGCTCTTATTTTAGGACCCTTACATTATGATTAATTAAAAAAAAAAACAAAAATAAATCAAAAAACAACAACAAAAAGAAATTCCTTTTATGGCACCTCAGTTTATAGTTTTGAGAAAATGATTTCTAGCAATCCTTTAAGAACTTTCAAATCCACCACAACTTTTTACCCTTCACATGATAATTTCTCAAAATTAATAAATATATTTTTTAAATTTATTTTTTGTTTTAAATTGGTATATCCACATTAACCACTAGTTTTTTATGTATGTTTTGAAACAGCAATGAAAGGGAGAGTTGGGAAAAATGCATATACAGGAAAATGTTTCAATTCTAGAATTGAGAAAACTCCTTAAGATTGTGATCAGAAGATTTCATGTCCCAGTTCTTTATGGCCTGACTTGCTCAGCTTGGTCACGCCTTCATGATATACATCAGTAATGCAGCTCTCCTTCAATACGTGGTTTTCTCTTATATACGCTCAGTCAATGCTGCATTTTAGGAAAAATGATGCAGTAAGGTAATCATGTCTTTAAGCCAGAAAACCATCTGGAGTTTAAATCTTCAGCAACAGGAATCAAAAATATTGCCTTTGAGGTGTTTGCTTATGGATAAGGGAGAGGAGAGATTGAAGGGTAATTGTATTTTTTTTAAAATTGGAAAATAAAAAATTTGTGAAGGAGAACATATTCCAAATGTATATTTTACTAAGCAAATTGTTTTTTTCTTTATTAAAATAAACAGATACAGAGCTTTTCACAAGGCCTAGTGTTTGCCTATTTTGAAAAGACATATTCAAATATCTCGGGGGCATTTTCTAATAGCAGTAAACAAGACAAAGCAATATACTTTTTTTTTTCTTGAGTGGCATCATTAATCAGTTTATGAATCATACTGTGAAATCCTAGGAGGCCCAACACATGGCCAAGTATATATCTTTAAGGAAACTATGTTTTTTACGACAATGTACCAAAACAGCAGAGTGAGCATTGGTAAAATAAACTTTATTGAAAGAGCATGTAACTTTAAAAATTATTATTTAATTTCTAACTAAAATCTTTACCACTGCTCGGCTTTAATAGGTGACATTAACAAGAGTGGTTTGCTTCTTATTAGGAGGCTGTGCTAAGTCATTCAGACTTTCAAACCGTAATAGGTTGAACCTGAGTTGATTGACGGGTTTCTGGGCCAATCGCGCTTTTGCAATTTTGCATATAAAAAGCCCGTGCAAGCGTGGGAGGTTTCTCTTTGTTTCTTGCCTCAAGGGCTGAGGGGTGGGCGAAGGCAAAAGGCGCCAAGCCTGGACCCGGGCCCAGGTCTGGGCCAGGCCCCTCCTTGACCCCTCAGCGCGGTGGTGGCTCGGAGCCGGCTCTCCGCAACCAGGGGAAGCCCGGGCCGCTCCGCAGGCAGCGTGTAACCGAGGCCATGTGGCCGAGATGATCTGAAGTTGCCAAGACCCTGCACTTGACTGGCAGGGCTGGCGGGGCACCCTTGCATCCAGCACAGCTCTCACCAAAACTGAAGAAACACCACACACTGCAGCCGACAACGACACCCTTTCTTTCAAGTCAGCGAGGAAAGAAGAGAAAAGTAATCACATGGGACAAAGCTGGACATGGCGACCCCAAGGTCAGAAACAGAAGGGAAGGGGTGAGACCACGTGAGATGGCAGCTAAATGGCAACGGGAAAAAAGGGCTGTTGCATTTTTGGTGCGAAGCTTAAATATGCTTCTTGCAAAGCCATAGTANGTGGCCGAGATGATCTGAAGTTGCCAAGACGCTGTTGCTGACTGGCAGGGCTGGCGGGGCACCCTTGCATCCAGCACAGCTCTCACCAAAACTGAAGAAACACCACACACTGCAGCCGACAACGACACCCTTTCTTTCAAGTCAGCGAGGAAAGAAGAGAAAAGTAATCACATGGGACAAAGCTGGACATGGCGACCCCAAGGTCAGAAACAGAAGGGAAGGGGTGAGACCACGTGAGATGGCAGCTAAATGGCAACGGGAAAAAAGGGCTGTTGCATTTTTGGTGCGAAGCTTAAATATGCTTCTTGCAAAGCCATAGTAAGGACTTTGATCCATTTGGAAAAACTTGGGGAGATGGGAAATTCTTGTGCAGCCTGTGACTTTAAAGAACGGCCCACGCCAGGCCATATAGAAGTTGTGAGAAGCTGTTAGAGATTCGAAGCAGAGAACCTTTGCTTTCAGGCTGAGATAACTCATCCTTAAAAGATTAAAACCCCATTTTCTCCTGTGGCCCATGACTTGGCAGTGTGGGAAGACTGCAAAAGATTCATGGGAGAGATACGTTTTTCACGTCAACAGATTGTTTTTCCAGGCAGACTGTTGGTTTGTGAAAACTCTATGGCACAGTAGAAGAACCTCTTTTCCTTAAGCATAAATAGACTCTTAGAAAAAGTGCAACTCTGACCAAAATGCCATGTTCTTGTTTTGCTTTCATTTATGAAAAGTTTGTGGTAAAGGAAGAGGCATAGGGAAAGAAAGGTGTTTAAAGGTTTGCTTTAATTTCTTATCTTTTTTTTTTCATTCTGCTAGTAATAAACCTTCCTTTATATTGCAACTGTTTAAGTGTAGACCTTGTTTTGCCCTGAAGTTTCTTTACATTTTCCTCAATAAATCCGTATTCCCCTTATGCATATAATTGGATTTTGTGTGTTTGGTGTTTAAACCAGTGTCAAACCACGACACAAACTTTATTTGGTTGATTAATTTGAGGATAACCACCCTTATAAGATTGAAAAGTTATGAGAGGAACAGGATAGGTAAGAGAAATTGTCACTATTTTAAACCTTTTGAAATTTTAGCTCTTATGTTTCAAAAATGTAATGGAATGGAAGAATTAGGTGTATGAATAGCTTGAATCCTAACCTATTACATGTCTGAATTTCTGTTATGGTATCTGTAAAGTTCAAATCTAAACTAAAAACTTGGAAATTGTGTGTATGTAGTATATGATATGAATTAGGAAGATGTCACTTTCATTTAAAAAAAACCCCAAGCCAAACTAGTCTGATTTACAAAACACCAAAACACTTTGACTCAACATATATGCATTGATATTATTTCAGAATTGAAGCTTTTTGCAATTTCGCTTCCTAGAAAAAATTCTGTGTCAAAAAGTCATCAAAAATGGAATTTGTTTCAGCTGAGATGGAATTCAGGAGAGAAGAGGTCTTCTGACAAATTTTAGTTTTAAGTAGTTGTTTTGGCTAACCTAAAATTTTGAGGTTAATGTTTAGCTAGGTAACTTAGCTAAAGATTACAGGAAAGCAAGAATAAGAGGTAATATAAACTATTGAAGTATTATAAAAGACCAGCAGGCAGCATTAAAAAAAGTATAGTAGATAATTGGCTTGCCTTCAGCAGTGATAGTACAATAGACAAATTTCTTTCTCAATAAAAATCAAATGCAAGTATGAATAGGGGTGACAGGCTGTGGTTAGGTATGACATCAATCATTTAAAATTAAGTATTCTCATGTTTATGCTTATTTTTAGTCCTTTATTAATGTGAAGGTAGAGAAGCTGAAATACTATGTTTTAAATTTAAGAATCTCAATCTGTTCTACCTTATATTTGTGAGTCACTTTCAGTTTAATGTTCTTCAGCTAGCAAAATAGCTCAATATTAAACACATTTCCTAAAAAATGTGGAAATTGTCTCTAAATAATTTTTTAATATTGATCTACATATGTGCTTAGCCATGGAGTGGTTAAATTGTTTCTTCTGGCTATGTTATTGTGATGGTTTAAGGCTCAGCTGGAAAATTAAACCCATTTGTGTTACCCTCTTCCACTTTTATCCCGCTGAAACCATGTCCCTGCCAGGATGTGGGTGGTATGGAATTAAACAGCTGTAGAAACTCCACCCCTTTTCTCTGTGAGCGCAACAGTTACTTTCATATTTCTACTGATGCCTACACTTATCCCTCTTCTGTAAGGGAGAAACAGGTTTCTCACTGTATTCCTTTAAAAAAACATCTTGTGTCTGATGTACATGATTTCTGTTATTTCAGCAGTCTTGAGAATGGAAAAGAGAGGCAGATGATGCTCTGTATGAACTGACTAGTTTTAGGTTTAACACAAGCCCAGCTGCACAGCCCCTGGGTCTCCCATTACTGTGGTGACTGAAGCTCTGGTGACCCTGGCACTGTCCCCTAAAGGCTGCTGCGTGCTTTCTAGGGCAGTGCTGGCAAAGGTGCACAGAGTGGGGTTATAAATGTAAAATAAGGGTGACTACACAAGTGTTCAGATAATCCCAGTGGATCATTTGCAAGTTTTTCTGTCACAGAGATATTACCATGCAAACAATATGCTTATTTATATCAGGTTTTGGCTCCTGTGCTGCTTGAAGTGCTCTGTCCCAAAGAGAAGCTCTGTTCTCTGTTGCTGAGAATGAGAGTAACTGCTCTGGAAGATGTTGCAAAAATATCTTTTGATTGCCTTTATCCCAAATGTCCAAACTCAGCCAGCCTAGTTTATAGGCTAGCATTGCATTCCCTGGTAAATGAAAGCTGCAATTATTACAGCCTTAAGCATTCTCTGGAGACTTTTTCTTTGCTGACAGATCATATTCAGAAAAGCGTTTTTATTTTCCAAAACTTGGGGGTGGAGGGTGGCATAGTGATTTTTTCAAACTTAGAAGCAAAAGAAAACATAAAAGTGAAAACCCCAGAATAAATCAGCTGAAGTTTCAGAAGCAATGTTTAGACTTGTCAGACTGCAGAACTGGGCATTTTCCCTTTTTCGATAAACAGCTCTTTGTTTAATAGATTATTAAAGGGTATGAGTTATCAAGTTTTGTATTCCTTTACCTGAATGAAATTCTCTTACATTTAGAGGACTTCTCTAACCTCTGCTCTATAATTTATAAGATTCTCTTAGTCTGTGCTGTTGGCTTAACTTGACTTTGGAAAGTTTTCTTAAATGCTGCTTGTACAAATGAATTTTATCCTACTGTTTAGCATACTCTCCTGGCCATTCTCTCATGATTCAAGAGCTCATTTTGATTTAAGCAGTGAGCAGAGATGTAATACTTGAACTCCTCACACAGAGAACAGTTTGTAAGCTGAACTTTAATTTGTTCTATATGGCAGGAGCCACACAGCTCACATTTCAGCAATGCAAAACTTACACTTCCCATTTCTAATCTCTATATTTCTACATGACTTGGTGCTTTATATTTTACCTCATATCTTTTTTCTCAGAATTTCTCTTTCAAGCAGTCTCTCTAGAAGTTACTCTATTGTTTCTTATGGTTTTGGCAGCTGTACCTTTTGCCCTATCCCATCTGTCTCCTCCCAGATGCTCACTTCTACACACTTCTGGGTTTAGGTATTTAAAACAAATAAATACGAAATTAAATACCTTTGCCAGTTTTTCTAGTGATCATCCTGGCCCCATCTGCCCCTCTGTTCTCACCAGATGCCCAACCCTGTCCTGTTTCTTGTTTTCTGAGCTGACACTGATGATAAACTAAGAACTCTATTTTGTAAAGGATACTCATTTTGCAGAATTTTAGTAATCTGATTTCTTTTTGGTATCAAGATAAATAGGCAAAAGCTAAGAGAACTTGTTCCTTCTCTCAGTGGTTCAGCACCACGGAGGGGAAATGGTGGTTAGAATATCTGAAACAAAAGGGAAGTGGAACAGTGGACCTTCTATGCTATTTCCAAAATACTGATTGCTGCCTGATGTCAGTTCATTTCTTACCTGGCTTGCATGTGTGCAGTGAGAAGAAAACCTGGCTTTGCAATTCAGCACACCAAGCTGTACATTTATAATTATCTAGATACTCTAAAGCATAAGAAGTAAAAATTAATCCTGGAAAGCTGAGTTCCTAGTCCTATTTTGTAGGCTTTAGAACATGTTGTGAACTGCGATTCCCTGTTTAGTCAGCACCTCAAGTCCAAAAAAGAAAGAACACTTTGTAGAAGATTTCTTTATATAATGAAGTATTTCTAGATGAGCTACACTTATAAATAAAACCTCTCACAACAATCCCATTTATTAAATCTACCAGTGTTTATTAACCTTCAGGATTGATATTGTATAATAATATCAAACCAGTACAGAATTTCTGTACAAAATAGGTGTCAAGACAAAATGCAGTGGATAATTGTGGTTAATAAGGTTCAGAAATCTACCAAATTCTAAATTGACTTTAAGCTGTTGTTTGTATTTTTTAATGTGCCTTGAATTAAGGTTAATACAAGTTGTTTATCAAGTGAAACTGTCAAAAAAAAAGTCAAATAGATCTCCTCATTTGTTGATTTTATAAAAACCTTTATAAGAAATACAGTAAGGATAAATTATGTCTCAGTGCATTTGATTACCAAAGTGCAATAGGTATACCAAAGAATGTACCGTAGAATCACAGAATGACTGAATATCCTGATTTGGAAGGGACCCAGGTATCATCTAAATCCAGCTCCTGGCCATGCATAGGACAGCCCAAGAATCCCACCACGTGCTTGAGAGCATTGTCCAAACACTTCTTGAGCTCTGTCAGGCTTGGTGCTGGGATCACTTCCCTGGGGAGTCTGTTCCAGTGCCCAACCACCATCTGGGTGAAAAACCTTTTCCTAATATCCAACCTAAACCTCCCCGGACAACTTCAGGCCATTCCCTTGGGTCCTGTCACCGGTTACCAGGGAAGAGATCAGTGCCTGCTCCCCCACTTCCACTCACGAGGAAGTTGTAGAATGCCATGAGATCTCCCCTTGGTCTTTCCCAGTCTGAGCAGACCAAGTGACCTCAGCCACTCATTTGGCTTCCCCTTCAAGACATTCACCATCTTTGTTGCCTTCCTTTGGACCCTCTAATAGCTTTATATCTTGGTCATTTTGCAGTGCCCAAAACTGCACACAGAGCTCAAGGTGAGGCTGCCCCAGTGCAGAGCAGAGCAGGACAATCTCCTCCCTTGCCCGGCTGGCGATGCTGTGCCTGATGCCCCCAGGACATGGTTGGCCCTCCTGGCTGCCAGGGCACTGCTGATTCAGATTCAACTTGCCATCAACCAGGACCCCCAGGTCCCTTTCCACAGTGCTGCTCTCCAGCCTCTCATTCCTCAGTCTGTCTGTACATCCTGGGTTGCCCCATCCCACATGTGGGATCCAGCACTTTGTTAAACTTCATATGACTGGGGATTGCTCAGGACTCTAATTCATCATGGTCTCTCTGCACGACTTCTCTGCCTTTGAGAGAGTGAACAGCTCCTCCCAATTTAGCATCATAGGCAAACTTATTGTACTAAGTATACTTAGTACAGTGCGGTAAACTGTAGGACTAGTAGTTCTAAGTCACAAACTATTTGTAAGTATTTAGGAAAGAGAAACACAAAACAAGCCTTTTCTTTTAATGTTCTGATCTGAGCACAGATATGTCTTAAAAATCCAGATCTTTCCCTGATACCAGTTTCTCTAGAGGGGCAAAAGAAAGGAGGAGGCCTGAAGAAAGAGATCATCTACATGCACAGTCATGTTTGTTCCTTCTTTTTCTAGTGCAATAAGGTTTCAAAAGTTGAGAGCAGAGATTACCTGTAAGATTACCTGTAGCAGAGATTACCTTTACTTCAGACTAGGGACAGGATTAGCTGATTAGATATGCTTTTTGGACACTTTTAAAATATTTTTTCTCTTTTTCTTGAGAATATTAAAATTATACTTTAGTAATCATTTCAGGAAATATTTGGAAAGATGTTGATTTAAGTTATTTAAAATACCTTTGTGTCTCAGAAAAGGTAAAACCTAAATTTTTATCCCATTCTTGTTCAGCAGGACATACTCCTAGTGATGCTTCTGTTGCTCTTCTCCCTGGCACACTTTATTAAATTCAGGGAATCGTGCTATCAATCATAGACTGAAAAAGTTAATAGTGACACAAAGACTGTTATGATCTAAAAGTGAAATTAAAATGCATTTTATTTTTATATATAGGATAACTTTTATGAGAACAATACATTTGATGCATTAGTTTTCAGAATGTAACAGATTATCCCAGTAGAGAACAGTTGGCACATCTTTGTTTTTTGTGTTGTTGGATCTCATGAGAACAGCAATAAAGAAAGATATTGTAATGGCTATTTACATTAATGTATGGGTACTGGATTTCTGCCAAGCAAGCTTTTTCACTTATATGTCTAATTACAAGAGGGGTTTTTCTCGTTGTTTTTTTCCCAGCCATTACAGCATACATTCTAGAATACTAATCCTTACTATTAGCTGCCAAATGCTGAAGGTCTTACACATATTTGACAAACAAATAAGATTTAATATCATCAGTGTAATGATGAAAGCAATTTTCTTCTTTATGAAGGGTAGCTAGAGGCATTGTGCCTTGATGGCACCACTAACTAGAAATATTATTTGAAGTCAGAAATCTTGAGTTATTATAAAAAATATTACTTGCTCACCACCATTAATGTTTTGTCAACAACTTGCATTGTTTTAAAGACTGCACTTTGCAGCAACTATAACGAATTAGATGCCACTATATATTAGAATTTTCTCTTGAGTCCAAGATCTTTGTTAAAAATTCATAACAACTCTCCTTATGATATTAATAAATAGATCAGAATCAGTATTTCACAGAGTTGGAAGTGACTGTCTCTATCTGTATTATTTCTCCCCAGCCCAGAAATTGAACTTTTGAACAATTTTCAGCTACCAGGCCAGGGCCAGCTGTCTCAGGTTTAGTCCTGAGCAGGATATTGATGCCAGGTTTCTCACATATGATAACCTGCCAATCAATTCCCACAGCAGCAGTGGAGGGTATTCTGCAAGAAAAGGGCTGCGAGCCAAGCTGTCATAAGAGGTTAGGGCAAATAGATTTGGAGAAATAAACATGTAATAAAAGGCGTGCTAAACAAGGCTGAGGATATTGCTTGGAATCTTAATGTTCACAGAGCAAAACCAGTCCTGTCAGCTATGCTGGTGATGAACTTACAAGATATCAGCGTCCCAATAATTTGGCAGTGATATTTTGATGCCAACATTCATTAAAATACACTCTTATGAAAAATTTCCTGTATTTCCTATATTCATAAAATGAAGGTGTTACAGATTGTGTGCAGCATAATAATATTGAAGTAGAATTGAAGTCTTTTGTGTTAGTCTCCTGATAAAATACATTTGCATGGGCCAGCCTATACAAAGAATATTGCCATATTCATGGAATATATACCTAAAAAATAGCATAATATCTTACTTTTAGAAGCACTTTTTCTTCCTCATAGTTTTGGTGTGACTATTTCATTCCCTAGTTTAGGTGGCGAAATTACTGTCTGTTAACCTAAACAAATTCTTCAGCTACTTTTTGTGAGATTCACATATAATAGTGTTAATTTATGGTTCTGTTCTGAGAGTTACATAAATCCCTGTCTGTAACAGCAAAAGAAATTTAGAATCAGGTCCACATGTAAGGGAATGGACTGGAATGGACTGAAATAGAAAGGGTACTGACTTCCTTGACAATGCTGGTCAGCTATATCTTGGGAAAAGCTTAGTGGAAAACTCGAAAGGTCTAGAATATTAGTGGACTCTGATATGTGATAAAGAGGATGTAAAAATGGAAAGCAGGGGTTATTTAGAGATTTAGACCTTAGCTGCCTGAAGAGAACTGGACTGGAATACATGGCAAAAGCCTAAACTCCATTCCATGCCATTATTTCCTTTTGAACTTCCAAGAACTATTGATATGTGGTAGTGAAAGATCTCATCTCTGGAAGCAAGGAATATATAAGGCTTTGGATTTAATTTGAACTTTGGGTTACACTGGGCAGGAGTAAAACCCTAACAGTCTGAAAAGAAAAGAGGGGCAGAAACAGAAGACCTTGGGTTGGGTCACAAAGGAGTAATGCTTTGGCTGGATAAGTTTTGCAAACTGTCTCATGTAAAATTATCAGAATCAATAGATGATGCAACTAAGAGTTTAGTATAGAATTGGCTATCAGGTTCTTCTGAAAAAGCAATGGTTGAACTTTTGATAGTTTTTGAGTGGCATTACAAGTGTTATTCCAAACTAGGAACTGATAGAAACTGACACACTTATTAGTTATTCCTCTTCTCATAAAATAATCTTCTTTGCTTTATACCAAAAGGAAAGGAATACTCTAAGAAATTAAAGTTAATACTTTAGGCAGTCATAATTAATGCAATTTGCTGCATAGAATCATGGGATACAAAGGTGGAAGGGACCTCAAGGATCATGTGGTCAAACTTTTCTTGGCAAAAGCACAGTCTATAGAAGAAACCCCAGCATCCCGTGGAGCTGAATCTTCCCAGTGTCCGGCGTTGGGCAATTCACCCTTTCCTGGTCAGATTAGTCCAATGGCTGATCATTCTCATTGTGAAAAAATTCTTCTTGTGTCCAAGTGGAATCTCTCCAGGAGTAAATTGTCATTTGTTACTTGTAGCAGTCATCGGAATATGATGTAATCTACAACCCTAGATAGCAAATTATTTTACTAAATTATTTAAGAAATGCAGAATTCTTTTCTTTGTGACAAGAAGTTCAGAAGGGATTATGACTAGTAATTGATTTATTTGAATGTCAACTTCCAGTCATTTTAAAATGATTGGTCTACTGTTCCTCAGTGATAATCCAAGGAGTATCCGCATACTGTGAAGATTGAATTAATTCACAGACTAACAATAAACAAGTTTAAATTCTGTCCTAGAACTGCATGACTGTAGACCAGCCTGGACTAATTAATGGCGTGTTACTTCTGCACCTGACCTGCCAACCGATTTACCTAGAAATAGCTTGTGTTGCATTCTCGTGCACACAATTCCTATGTTTAAAGAGTAGAAATCTCACTTTTTATGCCTCAGTTGAATTTGTCTTGCGAATGATAATACAAGTCCCCAAAGTTATCATAAAACCCCTCCAATGCTTCACATCAACTACCTTTATGTTTTCATCCTGTTATGCTGTCTTTTGAAAGAAATATTTTAAACTATGCTTTTTGGCTCCCAAATCTTTGGCCATCTCTTTTTAGAGATAAACGAAATCTGAGGAACAGAGAGGTATAATCTAGAAATACATGAGAGAAAACTATAGACAAATGATAGAAATAACATTATTTCAAAAAGAGAAGGAAAGTGTGAAATTACTCTCCTTTTCTGATAATAGCACTCCCTGCTTTATACATGGAAAAATGAATGTATTTCATTTTCAGTGATGAAACGTTATTTAACAACAAATCTTATTCTTGGATATGATCATAAACCCTGAATCCCTGGTGTATATTTGAGACCTACAACTAATGATGCTTTTATTTTAAAGAAAATTCTGTTCTCTCAATATGCTTAAAAACTTAAACCAAAAGAGAGACATAAGGAATGATAATGATGACTGGTTTTTTTGATCTGCACTTTGATGTTAAATTTAATTATAGATTCAAATATTTAAAATCTGTTTTACCAGATAGTCACATAGAGCAACAGCACCAGTGGGCAACTGGACCCTATTTTCATACTATAACATAAAACCACAGCCCGTCAATATTCCTGTCTCTTGATTATATAGGTTGCTTTGCTTACAACAACAACAACAACAACAACAACAACAACAACAACAACAACAACAAAAAAAGAGCCGTCTGGATTTATGATTGTATTTTCTAACAAATGTTTTATCTGACTTGAGATAGAATAAAGGAAACTTTCCCAGAAACAGCTGGTGTTTATAAGTAATTCAAAACACTACAGAGTATTCTAGGGTGTTTGTTCACTGCATTTTATGTTCTTTGCCCAAAAGGAGTAATAGGTTATAATTAAAAATTGAAATAATGCTTAGAAACTATGTGCTCAGCTTCTTTTACATGGATAGCATGTAATATTGATGTTTCAGTCAGTCCATATAGTCTAATCACTGCTGTTCAATGGGAAAACAGACAGAGAGAAATAGCATATCTTCCTTCAAGTCTTAGTCCTTGACCACACATAGGCTCAACAGAAACATAATGTTACATAAGCATTTTTCAATCTTTAGCTTTTCTTACATTGATGTCAAAGATAATTTTCATTAAGTTCTCTCATTTTTCAACGTTTTATAGGAACCATGAATTTAGCATATTTAACTTTGATACTTTTCAACATGGTGGGTTGCTGTATTAATCCTAGATGCCTGAGTAAAAAGTGAAATAATAAGAATTTGGCTTGCTGAGTAGTGATCCAGAAGAATGACACTTTAGAGTGCTAAATTTTATATTCTTCAACTAGAGCTGAGCACAAAATCCATATAAATCTCTTCTCAAAAGAACCTTGTAATGTCTTGGGGCCTATACTAACTTGTGTTATGCCATTTTTTTATCAAAAGAAAAATAACAAGAGAGAGTTGAAAATAGTTACTATTATGGTCCTGATTCCAAATAAGCTTCTCTCATATTATGATTCTGCTCCAGGATGCCTTAAAAAACGTTTCAGATTTTGGTATACATATTTTACCTCATTTTATTAGAGAAAAGGAAAAAAAGTAGCAGTGATTTTTCATTGCATTCCAATAACCACTAATTTAATTCATATGAAAGTCTGTACTATTGTTTAAGATCAGTTGATGGAACTTCAGTCACATAGTGTAGATTTTACTCTGTCTTCTTCACTTGATCAACACTTGCAATCTCTATATAGTGTGATATAAGTGGCTTAGTTATATTTTAAAAAATTTAAAATTACATGTCACATAGTATTTTATTTTTAATAATTTTTTTAGTAGTTCTTGAAATATCGATTGTATTAAACAATACAGGGTTTTTAGTTCAACCCCAGAAAATCTAGTTGGCACAGAGATGAAAAATGCAGTGCTGCTGAAGGTGTAATTTGTCTAGATGAACCACTTATAATTTTTGGCAGCAAAACCGAGCAAGCTCTATCTTGTCTGCTTGTCCATGCAGTAAAAAAAAAAAAATCCTATCCCTTGAATAAATATATTTGCTTTATTTTCAATATGGAAGTAAATGTTTGTTTTGCCTGTCTGTTTTTATTCATTGTGCGCACATAAAAAGAAAAGCTGAAAATAGTCTAATTTTTCCTTAAAGTTTTCTGTAAAAATAATTTATAATTTATGAAATGATTATGAGAATAACAAAACAATAAAAAGTGTGATTTTCTTCTTAAAGGTTTACTACTCAGGCAAAGATTTATGGACACCTTATTCCTTTTGTGATGTTGGCATTTTATACCATGTCAGTGCTTCAAACACAACCTTTATCTTTTACCTGCAAGATCTGTGGAAATGGAAAAGCTAATGGATGACAGGGCTTCGAATTTCAAAAATGTTCGCCTTTTAGCATTAAGTAATTGAAGGTCTAGAATAGAACTTCTACGCAAATAAAGTTTAAGGTCAACTCTTTCATATAATAATGGTACTACTGAGGTGTCAGATTAAAGGATGTATTGGTAAGGTCTTCCCAACAACCAAGAGAGTGAAGCTTTTGAAAAGTGATACACTCTTTTGCCTTGCTCCACCGCCATTTGTTTGGGGGATTTTGGATTTTTTTTAAAGGAAAAACATTGGCTTAATATTGAAAAAGAAAGAAGAAATCAACTTTAGAGACTGCATATAATTTTGAAAATTTTGATAAATATTATTTTTCTTTATATGAACAATATTAATGTTTGCATTTTGTAATGATTTTCATCTGGTAGGTGAGGTTTCTGACCCTTTTATAATCACTGTTTTTACTTTTGAGTTCTTTTCAGGATTTCAAAAGCTCAAGTAGGAGAGAAGGAGAGTTTCCTGCCTGTCGTTGCTGAGGAAAATCTCTGGATTTTGATAAATTTCTATAGAATACAAATTACCTTAACTTTTTGAGGTAGTTGTCTGTTTTCACTCTGTGTCAGAGCACGTACTGTTCATCTTTTCTCTCACCTATGCATAGCACAATTAAAAAAGAGCACACTGGGAAACTAAACATATCATTGGAGAGCAGAAACAAATTATGAGATACATTAAAAGATTCTTTTAAAATAACCCTGATAAGATTAAAAAGATATTAGCTCTCAAGGAAGCCTCAAAAATGATTATGAATCACTTTGTATACCCCAAATTGCTCCAAATGATCTTAAATCATCAGTAGAATAGACAGACTCATTGAAAATGAATGAACTTGGCAGGTCAATGAACATAATTTTTCTAGCTTCTTGACAGCATTTTTAATATGTTCAATCATAATCCATCATGCAAAACATATATTTTATGCTTCTGGAGCAGATTCACACAGGTGTTATAGAAGGAAAGAGGTGAAAATGAAATCTTCCTGTTACTGAAGAGAGATACGCATTTTGTACAGAAAAGCCTGAAAGTGAGCGAGAGTGGAAGCGTGCCTCACTGGTGGACAAGCAGAAACTGAAGTAGATGCTTCTGTCTAGGTGCTCTCCTGGAACTACTTTATGAGAAGGACCTGTCAGCTGTACCAGGGTTTCTTTGTGTATAGCTGGTGACTTTGAAGGGCTCACCTAACAGGTACAAGGAAATTAAAAACTTGTTTTCCATTGTCATGTGCATTACAAATTGGATTTGATTCTCCATATACAAAAGGAGAGAGAGAGGTTTGGATTATTGTTGCTAAACCTCTAAAAAAGAGTGCAAGAAAACTGTCCACTAATATAATAGAAAATCATTTTGTAGTGTGTCATTAACTGGCAATGGCAAAGAAGTCCCTTTGTATATATAATTTGTCATTCATTACAAAGTGACACAGAAAGGAGGAATAGGTTGTAACTCCACTTGACAGATTAATTCTTCAGTAAGGTTTTAGAGTCATGTTTATCTTCATAAACCCAGGTCCCATGCTTTTGAAAAAGAATCAGTGAGCCATTTGGCTGATTATATGTTGAAGATCTCCATTTTCTTTGATAGAGCAGTAAAGACAGGAAAGCAGCATCTGAAATGCCCACATCAGGACCTGCTGTCTTTACATAGACAGAGTAATTTTGAAAGATTGGCTTTTATACATTATTTGTGTTCTAATTCCTTCACCCAAATACTTAAAATTCATTTAAACAGGATAAATCCACATCAAAGTCTTAAGAGTGAACAAACTCTCCTGAAAGAATACTTGTACTGGGAATTGCAAGATCTGATGAGAGCATTTCTTTGGAGTTGGTCAAAAGTCCTCTGTGTTCATCTCAGGTCTGTAACAGGGTGAATTTTGCTTGGAGCAATCCCTTATATCCTAGATAAATCTGGCCTATGCGCTTCGCTTAGTTAGTCAAATCTTAATTTCTTTTAGAGGCAAAAAGAAAGTGTTTAACTTCTACATACAAAGAAACAGGATTCTCGCCTGTTAAAAGGACAGCAGGTTTTGCATGGTGAGTGTAGAATTTGCTGCTATGATTTCTGACTTGACATATTTGGTCTAGTGGCTGTAAAGCATCGACAAGTGGGTGTTGAGGGTTGTGTGTGTGTAACTGTGTGTGTGCATGCGCATGTGTGTGTGCTTCTGTCCCAGTCTGGTTCCATCCACAGTGCAGTTTCTCGCTGTGACATGAGGAAGCAGAATAACCAGCAGTACCTGGCATACGCTACCTTATAGCAGGAAAGAAATGGCAGAACATTGCTGTACCGGGTGTTTTATACTGGAAGCTTCCAATGGTCCTGAAGGAGCTTCACATCAAATGTCCTTTCTTTTCATTAAATGAGAGTGACAGGAAGAGCATCAGCCCAAGCCCATTCTTCTTCCACTTGACTACTGCACCAATCATCAGGCACTGGAATTCAAATCAGGACGTCTTTCAAAAAAAAAGCACAGAAGAAACAGCAGCATCTTATTAATTTTGAAAAAAATGCCACACGATAATTTTATTACTGAGGAGGGGAGGAACTTCATATCTCTGACTAATTTGAGGAAACACAGTAACAACCCTGATTTAATAATACAAATGATTTTTCCTAATTTGTTGGGATTTTGTGTGTTCTAGTTTTGTTGAAAAAAATTGTAACAAACAATAATGCAAATCATTAATTTTCTGAACAGTGTAGCTCTTTGAGAGTGGTTTCTTTATGAGGAAGGGGTAAATGAGTACAACCTAAGGGTTGAAACCTACTCTGATATTTATCATGTGTTTACTGTTTACTAAACTTTCCGTGAAACTTAGGGTAGGAAATAGAGATGAGTATTTGCTTTTTCAATATTATACATGAAAGACCATCAGCAAATTGCTTGTGTTAATGTCCTAATCCCAGTTACTGTAACATTTGCCATTTATTACAGATATAGAGGAAGTCATAAAATACTGTTGCAGATTCACTAATAAGCAGCCGTGTGTGTTAAATAAACAGCTTGCCAAAATCAAAAATATTTAAAATCCTGAACACTAAATTGAACTGCAGAACATATAGTAAGGTTGATGAACCCCTGCAAGACAATATTTCCCTTAATTTATTATCTAATTTTTAAACTAATAAAGCACAAGCACATGTTTATCTCCATAAATTATATGAACATCTGTTTTGCACTGAATGACCTTGTAGAATATTTGCTACAGTTTTGACTGATAACCAATGCATATTTTAAGACAGCAAGGACAAACAAAGTGCATAGAAGAGGTTCATGATGACAATGTAATTTATAAACATGCTCCATTAGTAATGCAGAGTACATGCACGCTGATGGCACAGTAATAACTGCTTATAGGACATATTTAACAAATCATTGTGCCTTTCATAGTTTCATGCAAGTTGATTGGAAAAGTGCTGACACTGCAGACAGGCTGCTTAGGGAAGAATAAATGGAATTGGCATTTAAAGTCAGCCCAACTCAGTAGTGAGTGAAAGTAATAATGTTCTGCAGGTTATTCATTTGTGTACACAGAGAAACTTAGCACATCATACTGAGATCTTGATAAACTAATCCAGTCAGGACTGATATTGAAGAGATATTTTATTTGTACCCTACCATGAGTTATAACAATAGATAAAGGAATGATGCAATTCATTTCTTGTTGCTATTTGTACTTGTCTGATCTTAAAAAGACATATTGGCTATTTCTGACTGTCAACTCTTCTATTCTGATTCTCTTCTATCATCAGTCCAGAACTGTCTAAAGGAAATATTTACCATATTCCTTTTAAGCTTATTTTAAGATAAATGGGTAACATTTCTGTCATCATTGAGAGGTATAATAAAACCAGGCCTTTAAAAATCCAGATTGTTCTCCTACCTGTGTGTCTTGCCATCAGTAATGTTTTCTTTGCGAGCAGGGTGAGTATAGGATGGAAATAGGTCAAAGATTTATTTAACAAGAAATCTTTCATCCATTTTGTTCTAGTTTTCTTCTTCAGGAAAAAAATAAACCAAACAAAACAGCAAAATATTTTACATCTCAGGCTTCTTTGGGGCTAAAACTGAACCTTGTACTTACTAAGCTGAAGTGAAATCAGAAGGTATTGCTTACTGAAAATATGGGGTAGGGGAATTCATACTAAGGTCTGTAAGTGCATGTTTTTCTATACCATGTATGAAGTTTTCTGGACACCAAGATAAACATGGAGCTTAGTCTTGTCTGCAGTTTTCATTATGTCCTGCAGTAAAGCATATGTTTCTGGAGTAAAGAACTGAATCAAGATGCTACTTTACCTCACAGTTTATTTCAGTAGCCTATCTGTTGACTTTGTGTTTGTCTGGAAAAAAAGCCAGTTTTCAACACTAGCAAATGTGATTTGTTTCTTTGCATTGCATTTGTGTGTTCTGCTGTTTCACTGTGTAGCAGGTGTTCACAGTCATTATTAGAAATTGCTTAGTGGTTTTGTTCACACCTGAGAGAGGTCAAAAGCTGCTGAGCTGAGAGAGCTTCCTACGTCCAGCAAGTCCTTTCTGAAGAACATCCCACGGACCCATGTTGTCTTTCTCCCAGTATAGTGAGCAAGGGCTTATTCTCAAACAACTGCTTGCATACCTTTATGTTCTTGGCGAAACCTAGATTTTTACATTCCTTGTCTACAACCTGGTGGGAACAATGATGGATGTGGCCATCAATGGTTACACATGTACAAAACCTTTGGATTCCAGATGACCAGAAATTGGCTTGGAGCAGACAAAGAGTATAGGTTGAAGCAAAGACAATGAGTACTTGAGAAAGAAAAAAGCAAAGAAGGTAGCTTTTATTTCTGTATCTCTCATTGAAACAGTAACCCCTCTTTCAGAACATAGAAAAGTTAATGAGTTACTTGTTGGTTCTTCAACTGTTTCTAGAAAGAAAAGCATGACTTCTAATTTTTACTAATTAGTTCAGTGGGCTAAGGTCACCCTGAACAAAAAATATTTACATATGTTGTTTCTTTTATTTTGTTATGCCTAATTACACAGTTGTTCATAGAGAGCTTCTTAACAAAAATAAATGATCACATATGATGGAGAGAAGACGGCAAAAGGCTATTTCTGCTTTACTCTGAATAATTTTAAAAAATTACTAACCATAAATTAAAGTGTGTCTAGGATTAATAGGTTTATAAATATTTGTGCTAAAAATCAGGTAGGAGATCCATATATTAGAACTCCCAAATAAGGAATGATAGTGTGCAGAACTATGAGGTGTATGATCAGTCTAATCTAGCAAGCACAAAGTAAATATTTCTTCTGCCTCTGCATTATCCACATAATTTTCCAATGTCAATAGTTGACCCATGAAAGTCAGCAGAGCTGAATTCCTTCTGCAAAGTAACAAGCATGACGCATAAACAGTGTTTTGTAACTGGTACATGGCTCTGGTGATGTTCTGCTGTGAATATTTACCAAACACACATTGTTGGCACTTCCAAGTAAAGTAAAATTTTGATGAGTGTATTAAAATAAGTTTTGAGGCAGGCTTCATAGTGGTCTTCCTTCTTCAAGAAATATTACACCACTTTCAAAAAGTCTTTGCAGTAGCTTTTCATAAGATATATAAAAAAGAGAGAGAAAACATTCACATAAATATCAACAAATACTTTCTGATCACCTTAACTTTCTGATCATCATGTCTGCTCCAGAAAGTCTGCTTCTCTAAAGGGGACTGCAAAGCCATCTACAAGTTTGTGGAAGCATAGATTATGTTTATATATGTGGTGAAAGCACCATAATCTATGTTGCTTATATCAGGCTTCCAGAACCATGAAAATGCACGCTAAAGGCATCAGAAATACGTGACATTTAAGCAAATATGCCATCATAGTTTCAGTTCCATACTCTATCAAAATGTTTAATGCTGAATAAAAAAAGCACTATAAACATCTTTTTTAATATATCAAACTTTTAGTTGTAACAGAGAGAAGAAATATCTAGTAACTTGTCTTGAAGTCCATTTTCTTCCTTCCATTTTCTCTGTCTTCCCATGAATAAAAGAAGAAGGTTGTTTGTTAATTAAAACTGCTCTCATCATCATAGGAATGACTGGAGAACAGGAAAAATTAAGAAATAGTATTAAAGCTCATTTAAGACAAGTTTCTAAGATGTTGCTACTACTAGCAGACAAAATGAGTGGGATATTTTCAAACAATGTGACATCACTGATGTCCAATTATTTATTCCTTTGATTACGATTTTCTTGTGTTTTATCCCTTCTTGTGTTTCATTCAAGTGTTATCTTTTTTTCCCACTTTCATCCTGAAGAACTCTGAGTATTTTTTCTCAGCCATAGGTCTAGATATAATTTTACAGGTATGTATAAATATGTACATGTATGTATGCATACAATATTAATGATAATGAATTATATATGCTCTACTAGATTATGCATATTGGTTATTTGTGTATCTGTTCATATTAATCTACATGAAAGTTCTTAAATTTATATAGGCTCTAGAAATTAAAGTTTTCTAGAGGGCAGCAGAACAAGTGCCCAGCACTGTAATGAGGATAGATTATTACAGTGAGCAGTTGACTTCCTTCTGCTGTTGTTGGTCTGGAGGCTGTTTTTCTCATGATGCCAAGACTCTTTCGTAGAAATTTCCTGCAGCTACTATTTTGCCATATGCTAGGGTAATTAAGCATATGATACCTGCTAACTTTTGAGATGCTATCACATGGCTTATAAAATTTTATTGTAAAAAAAAAAAAATCTGTAATTTACAAGCAGGTGTTTATATTATATCTGCATGGGGCTTTTTATCTTAAAAAAAAAAATTCCGAGGAATTTAAGAAGTTTGATTAAACCATTACATGTGGAAATGAAAAGAAAAAAATAAGTCACTGAAAACTGTCATACAATGAGGTAAAAATGATGTGTCTTTTTTCCCTTCCTCTCTTCCTAATCAGCAGTATCAAATTAGTTTAGCATATTTTAAGGAAATTTTATAAAGTGAATACAGAGTAAAACAACCACTTGTTGAAAGGCTGGAAAAAATTTATACAATATAGCAAGGAAATTAATTGTCCATTTTTTACATATGGATTATTTTGCATCTCTTGAAAAAATAATTAGATTTAACAGAGAAAAAAAACCCTGAATATGAATGAAGAAAAGCCTTTTCCTGACTGTGTAAAATCGCTACAAGCAACAGCAAAACGGATTTTTTGCTGTGGTTTATAATTTCCAATATTACGCTTAGTAGAGTTTGAATAAAATAATCATAGTAGGAAACATTAAGTTTAGTAAATATAAAGGAAATTTTCAGTTGACGCTGGAATATTGATGTTTTAGTATTGCTAGCTCAAACAAAACCAGTAAGAGAGGTCTCTTCCAAAATGTCTTTCTCCAAATGCAGTTTATGGTCTTTTCAGCATCATGGTTCCTATTATTATTCTCAAAAGTACACTGTTTGTAAAGTAAACTACTGACTATTTTGGTGTTTATTCTGTTGTTTTGTTGAGGCTTTCTTTTTTTAAGGAGAACTCCTGAAGATTTTTCCCTGAGTGAATTGCTTTAATACAGGATTATCTTATTGCTTTTCAATTAAACACATAAAACTATTCACAGGCAGAGACATTTTGAAGACTTCCTTAGGAGATTGGCTAAAACTACACAAAGAAGATTCTAATTTCAAAAAGATGAGGGAGAAAAAAGATTTTGAATAGATTATTATGAATGAAAGCTTCAGAAATTGCAATGAATTTATAATCTGTAAAAATGCCTTAGGAAAATTACATAAAAGTAGGGCCTGCTTTGAGTCTAAGGACAACGCTTAGCAAAATGTTTTCATTTTTGTTCTAAAGAATTTTTACCTGTTTTGGGATTAGCTATTACTGAAGATTTTGCTATCTGAAGGGAATGAATAAAAAATACATTGCCATCCAACCTGGAAAAGAAAGAGCTATTTTAAAGAAATTTTATTCTTCTTTCCTTTAAAGACTGTGTCTTTAAATAAACTATTTCTTAAGTTTTCAGTTTCAATCAAAGAACCTTAATTTTACTTTCCAATACAAAATACAATACAGAGTGATTTTAACTGGTGGATGAAAGTAAAAATATTTCCTTCATTATAAAGCCATTTGACGGCATAGCATTGGAAGTCCCACAAGAACCTGCAAGTTCATCCCCACCAAGCTGCCAAAATGAGGTTTAAGTGCTGAAAATCTGATGTTTTCCAGAAATTAGGTTCTCATGGGCAAATATTAGCCACAGCTGGTTAGGGATGCAGGGGATTAAGAGATTCGGATAGAGGGAAAGAGAGAAAGAAAGAAAGAAAGAAAAAGAGAAACAGAAAAAGAGAAAAAGAGAAAAGAAAGAAGAAGAGAGAGGAAGAGAGAGAAAGTGAAGAAGAGAGAGAGAGGAAGAGAGCGAGAGAAAGAAAAAAGAGAGAGAGAAGGAAAGAGAGAAAGAGTGAGAAAGAGAGAGTGAGAAAAAGAGCAAGGAAGAGAGAGAGAGAAAGACAAAGAAAAGAAAAAGAAAGAAGCAGGGAAGTTTTTTTTTCTGTATTTTCTGGTGGGTGTGGGTTCCTAAACTTCACCTATTTTGTAAACCATTAATTTAAGTGAAAAATACTAGTTTAAATGAATCTGCACAATTATTTTCTGTTCTACAGGGATTGTCGATATTTGATCTCCTTTCCTCTCTACAAAACTTAGTGAAAATAAATACTGGAGTATGGTATGAAAAATTCCCAGTAGATTGAGTGGAATAAGAGCTTCTTTTATGCTGCTAAGAAGGACAGATTAAAGTACATATACATGAAAAATTATATATTAATTTTTTAAGAAACTGAATGAAATAGCCGTATTAACTCTTCAGTCTCAAGGGCAACACTGAGGTTCCATTTCTTTGACTTCTCCTTGGCACAGCAAGAGGATTCACTGATGTGGAAAAACAAAATATAAAACTTTGTATACAAGAAAATTTTAGTTGCCTTTCTAACTCTGAATGAAATATGTGATATGAAATATGAAATTATGAGAGCTCTTTTCTGATACATTAACCTATTTACTCTTATGGTAAACTTAATCATAGTAGGATATGATCATATGTGAAAATTTTAAAATGCCATAAAAAAGTTAGACAACTGTTATAGCAGTTCCCTTTTTATTTCTGAAAAAAACATCCTCAGCAATCACTTTTTTTCGCTCTTCTCATGTTTCCCATCATACTCAACTAACACTCAATCATCACACTCACTTTCCCCTAAAATGGCTTGGGGGAAAAAAACTCAACATGTACCAAAAAACCAAATCATTGGATACAAATGAGGGCAGGTGCGGGAGTTGTTACTCCTCACATCTGCTTCAGGTGGTTTTTAGCTGTTCTAAAGGCCTGTCCCAGAGCCAGAAAAGATGAGAGAGGCCTGCAGGTCCCATTTCAAGGTTGTTTATTATTTCTTATCTCTCAGCTAGCCCTCAGCTTCAGCTGCGGTCTGAGTGCCAGCCAAAACCCTGCAGGAACTGCCCCCGGTTGGGCAGTTCTGTCCCTTTTGTGCTTGTATCACAATCCAACCACTGCCTGAAACATTTTATTATTTACTGTAATATACCAATACATTTCCACTAATTTTAACATGTCATTTTCTACCTTTACCAATCCGAATGTGCCACCGTCACCAAGAAACATGGAGGAGAGAGGAGAAGAGGGAAAAAGAGTGACCACACCCAAAATCCTCCATTTTGGCTCTTCAGTCCTCATTTAAAAAATCTAAATTCTACATTTTCACCTTGTGATAAACTAAACTACTATCTATTTCACACTCTTGTGGCTTGCAGTTCTTCTTACAATGTTGGCAATTTTTTCCATGGATGGAGATCCAAGACAGAGTCCTGGGCTCTCTGTCAGGGTCCTAGACCCCCGTGTGGGGTCCCAGACCCCCCAGGGCAGCCAGAGGAAAACTCTGGACTCCAACAGGCAGGATATAGATTCCATTGAAATTAAGACACTGAATGAAGTTCATATAGTCTGTGGACATGTAAACAATTCAGCCTGGAAAGCTATTCATCTGCACAGGCTGTAAGTGCTTACTTAAATGTAGACACCCTACAATGGCAATCACTACTTTGACCAGCTTTCTTTCCATGTTATGACAACACAAATAGCATGAGTAGTTAGTTGTAGAAACTTTTATTTAGCTGCTGGTCCATGTCTCTTGATCATATGCTAGAAAAATATGTGACAAAACCCATAGGTTCCCATAGCATACTCGAATGCTAAAGTAAACAACGTAAAGGGAAAAAGTCTGAAGTTAAGAGCCTGAGGAGTTCCTGCTTTACATTAGATCAGATGGTATCCATGGTTTGCCTTGTGTGCCCTGGATGGTGCTGGATGGTGCCGTTGGACTTTCCAGAGGAGCCAAGCTGGGGCAAAGCAGCTCCCTGCTGGCTTTCAGAATGGACCATGCAGTGGTGGCTGTATGGACCATATGGACTGTGCCTGAGTTTAGGGGGGAGCTAGCTTGACTGCTCCGAAAGCAAGGCCAGTGGTGTACATTTGCACTGTGGCTACTCTGGGACCATGGCCATGGAGCACAGCAAGAAGAAATCTAGCTGACTGTTTAGAGATAGCTACAACACAGCCTAGATGAAAGAAGGATTTCTGTCCTCACCAGTGCTTCAGAAGGAAATCCATTTTATGTCTTCTAAAATGCAAGAAACCTAAGTAAGGTGCAAATAGAATTATGAAGCTATAGAAAATCAATTACACAAATAATTCCCCATTATTTAAACATATTTGTATTTCAGCATATTGCATTGCTGAAATGCATATTTGACTATGCTCTGTAATGAATATACTCCTCTGTAAATCTTTCCCCTCCTCTTTCTTTCCTGATGCTGAATACCTGATATTTTCAGTCTTCTAGGGACTTTCCTTTAGTCACTGAACTCTGTAGTGTGATTGCCATTGTCTCCCAAATATCTCATGTTTTCAATTATGAGAGAAATACTTTTTGCTCCTGGAGGTTTATTAGTTTTCAGCTTCATAGTTTAATTTATTAGCTTTGCCTCACTAACCCTGCAGCTAGCAAGGATTGTGACTTATTCTTAATATCAAATGGCATGCATTTAGTATCATTCCCCTACCTAACCTTATTTTTAGGGAATTTATACAATTAAATTACATATAAATACTAAGATTTAGAGTTAGACCAAAACTGCTTTTTATGTATTTTAGAAAAAAACCCCTCTAAAATCACAACCAAGATGCTCTTTAAGATACATGGATGTAAATGAAGTTCATCTGTAGCAAAATAGAAATCATTTTAGTGTGTTCTAAATGCATACGGCATTTTCCTTACACAATCTCTAATGTGCATTTACAGTTTGCTTATACTTCTCTTCTTGTGGTTAACCTTAATTCAGTTTCATAACATTGAGAGCAGGCTCAGTGTGAATCAGCAGTGCCTTCCAATTGAAGGAATAATATTCTGTTACATTCTTTCCCAGTATTGGAATAGGCTAAGGGTCCCTCAAGTAAAATTGAAGTATTTGTAATATGGCTTCATATGATATATGCTAAATGGTGATTTTTGTAATGGGCATCTTACTGGCTTTTGCAATTTTTTTGAATTTCATTTTGGTTTTCTAAGGTTTATTTTATTATTTATTTTACTTTTGAATTTTGTCTAATTTAAAGAGTTTAAACCAGAAGGGATGAAGCGTCACCGCACATCCCCAACTCCCACAAAAAAAAAAGGTTAGTCAAAGGAAACCATCATATCCTTTGATGTTTTGCAAATTGTCATTCTCTTTTAGAAGTTAAATTAGCTGTAATTTCTATCGCAAAGAATCATTTTAGATTGCAAAATCCTGATGCATTTTATCAATTTTTTTAATGCATTGATCTATTTCTGATTATCTTAGTCTCCCTTAAATTAAAAATCTACTTATGCCCACTAGTAACTACTATCTACTAGCGCAAAGCCAACAACATGTCAGAATGATAGTTATTAAAATACAGTCATTGAAATTCAGGGCAAATATCCATCTATTTTACATGCATTGAAAGCCCTTATTATTATCAAGGTGCATGATTCATTCACCATTACAATAACTATTACAGGGAGTACGCAGTTTGTGATTAAAAATGACAGATAGGGCAGCATATATCATTGAATATTGACTTATTGTGATTCCAAGATAGATGTGCAGAGGATTTCAAAATAGTCTATTAATAATAAAGGATTTCTTTCTCCCATGGTAGAGCCATAGGAAAGTAGAAGACAGGGAAGGTCAGTATGACATTGACAAGCATTATACGTGGAAGTCTCCTGCAATAAAATGCAACATGATGCTGGGATTAAATGGAAATTCTTGATTTAGAAACCTTGTACAGTGGGTGAGGGGAGTGGTGATTACAGACTTTAGTTTTACTGAGGAAATCTCTGTATGACATGTTTGCTATTCACAGCAGAAATCCAGTAAAAAAAGATGTAGAATTTCAACATTAACAGAAAGTTTAAGAAAGAGAAGGAACAGTGAAGGATACCTGAAATGCATCCTGTGACTCGTAACTAGGAAATAAAACTATTTGCAAGCCTTTATATAATTTTTTAGACTTGTAGAAGAATACACTTTCTATTAGGAAGGAAAAAAACCCTCTCCTACTCTTAGCTGAAGTATTGCAAGAGGCTCCAATGTATAGCATGATTCTATCAACCAGAATGAAAATGTTTAGCTATGTTTTAGCAAGGGGGATTATATTTGTCATGAGAATGCTATTTTTTCAGATTCTACTGAAATCAGTAGGTCTGTGCTTACTTTCTGATTGGTAGGTATTTGATCAAGCATTTGTACTATTGATTGACTTAGAACATTTATATGAAAGTTTTGGCAAAATTGTTTCTTTTGTCAATAGTCTTTTGAGGGTTTCTTCAGGTCATTATAAAAAAAACCAAATAGCTGTACTGAGGCTGGTGGTTTTAGAACAGAATCGTCCACAGATGGTTTGATGCCTTGTGCTTGTGAAGTCAGAATACCAATAAATGTTCAGGATGAAAGTCCTGCTGAACGGCTGCACAAGCTGTAGAACAGGGAACAAATGGAAAATAAAATCACAGCCTGCTATGAGTAATATTGGTTGGATATTGCCACAAAGCACAAACCACACCAAACATACTTCGAAATCCAGATGTAGAACTGTTGTCTTTCACAGTACTACTAATAAACCCAAGCATCTGATAGGGTAAATTACTTCAGATATTCATTATTTAAAGGTTTATTTTCTCCTTCATTGCTCTGATCCTTTTTTTTTTTCCCTGATGTGACTATAACTTGGAGGAAATAAACCGAAGACATCCTACCTCTAACCACATTCAGTCAAGACTTGGGCCTGCCTTCTGCAGGTCTGGGTTTTGTAGATGCCCCCCACTCTCCCCCCCTTATTAGCTCTTTACATGTCTGATGATGTGTTCTTTTTTCAAGAATGATGGTAGTGCTCAAATGTGGGGTTTTTTTCCTTCATCTACTTTTGAAATAATTTCTAATTATATGTTTTCACAGAAACAGCAGACATTGGTTTGCATCCAGATACAGTTAAAGTGTAAAATGAATTTCTAATAGGAAAATTTCTTTTTTTCAGTAAAGGTTTGGAGGTTTTAGGTGTGAAAAGCATTTAGCTTATCCATTTTATATGGAATAAACAGATGAATAGGAATAATATAATTTTCCAAAGACAAAGCTGTTTTTTATTGAAGAACTTTGAGACAGTGAAATGTCAAAATTTAATGACTCAAAACAAGCGTCCATTTGCAGATGCAGCGGGCAGCTTTGCTGGGGCCAGGTTTGCACGTCCAGAGGGGGAGAAAATGAGATTTTGGGTGTATGGTAGCAAAACCTCTGATCTGCGTAAGACTGAGCTGGTGAGCACCCACCAAAACCCTAGGTTTTGAGCCAGATAAAGGAGAAGGCTGATAAAAAGCAGATCTTACAAGGTGGAGTAGTGCTTTTTAGCATGTCAGTGTCCTCCCCTGCCCATTCCCTGAGGATGGTAAGAGTCACAGGGAACATACACACACAGGTGTGAGGGTTTTCTTCCCCTCTGATGGGACGTAACTCACACAACTTCGCTGACATGAGAGGCAGCTGTCATGTCTTAGAAGAGGCCATAAACCATCAAAGCCCCTCAAAGTGCCCCAGACCCATTTCTGAGGCCTTCCACCAGATGAGTGTGCATAACAGATCCACAATGTTGCAAAGATGGCACAAAATTCCTTCCTGCCCAGGAGAGGTACCTGGGCATTCCACTTATATCTAAATGCATATTAACCCACTGAACATAGTTTTTTGCAGGCTTTTTCCCACCCCTGATAGACAAAGACTGCAACCATCACCTCAACCAATGGACATCAATCAAGTCTTGTCACTGGATCCACAGGCGGTGATATCTTTCCACTCTTATCCATTCTTTCCCTGTTCTTCTCTTCCTTATACATTGCCTTGAGTGTTATTTTTATACTTTTGTTTTTCTATATCACCATAGATAATAATAACAACCAAGACAGCTATATACCTGCTTTCCAACGCAACTACATTGTTCTATATATATAATTATAAACACCAATCACTCACTCTAATCCCCCGCAAGGGATCTATTAACAAGAACTTAAGCTACCCTTGCCTTCAGGGGAGGGTTGTAGCAGCAACTAGACGTACTTATTTATAGATTTCTACTAGCCTATTGTTTTATCATCCACTTAAAACTTAAGGCATTTTTTTTTAAGAATTAAGCAATTATATTTAAGAAAAACTGTATCTGTTAATTAATCCACAGTCTTTTTTTCTCTAGAAGAACATATATTTAGAATCTGTTGGTGATATTTTCCTATCTTTTTCTGAGATTGTATGTTAAATAGAAATAAATTTTCAAAGCTCCAAATTTGATTTCTAGGTGATTGAAGAAAAGAAGAATTAATTCTCAACATTTTAAAAATTATAAATCATAACATCCCTCCTTATTTGCTAATAATAGTAATAAAGCACTTAAGTCAAAAAGTGGGATCTATCTCAGTCAAACAGAACAAATTTTTCATACTTAACATTTTCTTCCTGTTTAATTGAGAACTTTCACTAATAGTATTAAATTTGCATTGAGTTTCATGTCTTCTCTTGCAGTAATACACAGGATATCAGGTGGTAGATTTCCTCATCACTGTCAGAAGAACTAACAACTCTTGATATCACACAATGACACGGTTGACTCTTAGGCACAAGCAGGACAAACATTTTGTAAATAATGCAGTTTACTTATCTGGAATCAAGTGATGGTACTTGCTTGAAAGTTTTATTTCTTTTCTCTTTCTTGTAAACTCTGTGATATATTAATGGAAATAATACAGGTATGATTTTGCACATACACTATCATATAGGTGCTTTGTAAACAGTATGTTGTGGGTTTCATTTTGTCCTTGATAGGGATTTATCTTGTTTTTCAAGATCTAGAATTATGACAACAAAAGAGATGGTCCTTAGATAACTTCTCTGCTTTGACTTGAATTGCTGAGTACTTTCTGCTGGTTGTCTATGTGGTACAACCTGTCACTTTTGTGTTAAAATTCCAACTGGAATGTTAAAAAAATAAGGATGTTGGATTTAGGCTCATACTGTGGCTATTAAGTATAATAGAATATAAAGTATGATGCTATTTTCTGAAATCAGACTATAAACATCATGGAGCGTAACTGAATCAAAGCCACTAGTTAACTTGAACTTCTAGAGTAATAGATTTTATAGGGTCTTTAAGCATAAAATTACTTAATGATTTTGCTCTTCCACAGGAGTTTTAATGAAAGTAGCTGAAAGACTTTTCAAATATTACTTAATTTGCCTTCTTTTTTAACAGTCACCTACAATTTAATGGCCTTCAAGCCTCTCGTATGGTAGAGCTAAAAATGACAACTTTTTCTAGGGACGAGGTTAATTCAGTATGATAGCACTATCCAAAAGCAAACTAAGCTGGCATGGTGATTATCAGCTGAAAGATCAAAGAGTCAGTTTGTTGACAGTCTTGTTCCAGAAAACAAGGAAAGGAATAAGCATGAAAATGCTGTGAACCTGCTCTAATCACCAGTTTGATCTGGAAAAAGGAATAAGAAATGGCTGGACATGGAGGCATCAGTAATTTGCATTGTCAGTGTGGAGTAAAGCTGTCAAGAAAAACTTGGCTCTAACCACATCCAGAAAAAGCCTGGGCCATTGTCTCCACAGATCTGTAATTCTGGTGTCAGGCAGCATAACCCTAGGCAAGTGTGGCTCCTCTGCTCCTCGGAGGAAAGTTTTGATTGGTAGCCAGCCAGGACTGAGTCATCCAGACAAATGTGAAGATTGCAATCTATTGCAAGACATCAGTGGTCAGTGTGTAGCCTGGGTTGGTACTTCCAGATCTCAACAAAACTTTTTGCAGAAATGTTAAGGTTTACACAAGAATGTTAAGACTATTGCTGGGAGTGGCCAGAAAAAAATCCCCCAAAATAAATATATCATAGGTATTCAACAGAAAACTGTTGTTTAATTTTGATTTATTGATTAATTGCATTATTATTAATTATATTGTATTTCATGTCTTTTAATAGCATAAGTAAAAATGCAGTGGTATTCAATGTGATTATGTTATTCCATAGTTACAAATCAAAGACAACTTTATTAAGAAAAATTATGGGACTCCATTATCTTTCCATCATTTCTTGTTTACAATATTTGTTCTTAAAGATAAAAAAATTGTTCTTAGCAGGAAAGCAAAAAGAAAACACTATACCAATTTTTATCTTGAAAGTGATATTACCAGCATCTTCACATTTTCCAAATATTATCAATGATTCTTGCGATCACAGCTCCATATACCACACTGAGCAATGACCAGTAGTAAGTAAGTAGTTTGGGAAGACTTTGATAATTTTGTCAATATGCACATTTATACTATGTGGTAGACTATATCTGAGATTTCTAACTTATCATCAGTTGTGTTGATTATACCCATATTGCACAGAGAAGCCTTGATGTAAACCTAATTTCAAAGACTAATAAATAGCCCTGAAAGTCTAAAATTTGAATACTCCTTCATAAACAGCTAAACATTGCTGTAAATATAACTTCTATGAACATTTAGCTGCTCTTCAAAGAAAACTTATTTACCAAGACAAAGATGCTTATTGCATTTTTATTGATGCACTGCGAATTAAAATTAAGCTCTAGGCACTATTCTAGCTATAAGGAGGCAACAATAGAAAAACAACCAGTGGATAATATTGAATGTTGATGTTCATGAAGGAAATAAAGATTTAAAAATGAAAGATATGTGTGTTGGAAAACAATATATACAGATAGATCATTTTTTATGTGGGTTAATTTTATTTCTGCATTTTAATGTAGGTATTACTACTAATCGAAACAAGTGGGATTTTTTTTTAATACAGTAAGCTTGTATTCACATAATAAGAAACATGAATTTTTTTTCTTTTGGGTTAGGTAGTGAAACTGGTTATGTCTCTGTTGGGAAAGCATGAGATCTAGAATTTTAATTCTATCATAAAGCAGCATAAACTAGAAGTTGAAATTAACGATGGAGTCAACAAAAAAATTTCTAGTTAGCAAGTACTGTGAAATTTAAAAATGCCTTACCAATGAGAGAGAAAAATGCTGAAACAGCCAAATAGGGAGAAAAAAATATCATCTCATTCATTCTCTAATACCAAGGGAGGAGTGAAAAAACCCCACATCTATTCAGGGCTAGATTTGATGAGGACAGTGAAATGACCCGAAAAATGCTATGAACACAATTTTTTACTCTCATTCCACTACTTCTTGTACCTGTTATGTCTTTCCCTATCCCTACAACCATCCACGCACATATGTTTTCCCTCTCTCTTTCATCCTAGTCCCTCAACAATTCCAAACTGAATAAACTCAGGGAGTTGATAACCTGTTATGCATGCAAATACAGTAATGTTGTGATTGTGTTTCTAAAAGTGGTAGCACTTTTCTAAGCTGTCTATGGACCGAGTCTTGCACAAGTTCAAGTTGTAGCTTTCTATCAAGCTTAGTGTCTACATGCCATCTCAGGATTTCCTATCTGTACCCTACAGTTACTGCACGAGACAGAATTTTACTGAAATCTGAATTTTTACGGATTCAGGGTACAGTCTGAAAAGGTTTTTAAGCAGATGTTTAGACTTGTCATGAGGGTTGCATGTAGTTCAGTACAGTGAGTCTTGAGGAGGGTAACAGATGCTTGACAACTTTCATCACACCTGAAAAGAATTTCCATTACTGTGCTGCTTGGTTTTATTAAATGGATTAAAGAGAGTATAAAAATAAGCTAAGTTACATTCTATGAAACACTGAAAGATTGTGTCCACCTAGTTGGTAGAACAGCTGATATATGTTGAGGCTTGCTATCAGAAACAAATCTATTAGCATTAAAAACTGGGCTTTCAAATGCCAGGCGTATCCCCAGGAAATAACTGAGAATTTGCAGGCAGAGAGAAGAGAACTGTAGTAATTTTATTGTGAAGAGAAAATAAATGCAGTTAACAAGAAAACAACCCCCCATATTTAAATCTCAGAAAGCATAATTTATCACTGTTCTTAGGAGTTAGTAATAATAGTCACAGACAGCGGAGTACGACCTGAGAACTAAGATGATTCCAGCGATATCAGAGAAAGAGATCATTCCAATGTATATAGAGGAAGAGCATGAAAACGTCAGAGATTCTTTGTATGCCCTCCAAACTGCTTATACTGGAAGGTTCTAGGACTGTCACAACTTACAGAACTGATGTGCCACAGGACTACATATATAATTTCATTTTCCTTCTAAATCCAGGGAACTCTAAGTCTTTGTATCAACATTCTTAGTCAGATAGAATCTCATGGATTTTAGTTGCTGCCTTGCTCTGCTCAGGCCTTTTCACTCATGCTGTGCAATTTGCTAAATTCTCTTCAGTCTCTCCGGACTTCCAGGCTACATTTTTTTATAGCTCAGGTCATCAAGTAAAATACCTTTTCCCTAGTATTTGTCATGATTCTGTGCAATGAAAGCCTGTTCCAAAAAGATAGCACTCTTGCTTTCTTTGAAAATACGGATGTCATAGTACTTCACATGTAGTTTTCTTTCTATAGATAAATTACTCAGTTCAAAGTAAATGTAAACTTATATCCTATTTGAGTCTGCCTAATTTTATCTTCCAGCCTTTGGTCCTTGCTCTGTCCTATTCTCTAAAGAACCGTCTATGTGTTATGGAAGCAACTACAAGTTGCGATGAAGTCACCTTTCACTCCTCCTCCACCTTCTTCTTCTTCTTCTTCTTCTTCTTCTTCTTCCTCTCCTTCTCCTTCTCCTTTTCCTTCTCCTTCTCCTTCTCCTTCTCCTTCTCCTTCTCCTTCTCCTTCTTCATAAACTAAATCTACTGAGCACTCATAAGCAGAAGTACTCCTAAAGCAGATATTCAAGTTGGTATATTTCAAGTTTGATGTTACTGATAATCTAAAACTGCCTCTTCTAATGGGAAATGTCAAACTGCCTTATCAGTTCTACTTATAATTTTACAGAGGGCAAAGTGCAATTGATGTTCTCTAGAAATCACTTTTCCATACACGATCACAAGTGAATTGGTTTAATACTGAACTTGAACACTGGGAATTTAATTTCCTGACTTTCATGTATTTAATTTCCGTAACAATTATGGCTGCTCACACACTAATTTTGTATATGCCTTTTCAGTCTAGCATCAAAGAATGAATTTTATAACAAAACAAAACTATGAATGCTGGAGTAGCAATATATATATATATATATTGTCCATTTGAATGGTTCCTAATAAAATGAGGGGAGGACTACAATTCTTATCACAGGCCAAGTGATGCTGCAATACAGTGTTTTTATAATGGAAGCGACTGAATACCTGAAGTGTATTCAAATAACTTGCAGTGATAAAAATAAGGCATTTTGCAGACGTCGCTGCAATCACTGCATAAATAATGGTAGGGGAGGAATTGTATCGTGGTCAGGTGAATGTTTTGCATTATTTCTAGAGGAAAGTAAGAAATGTTTAGAGCCCCTGATCTTATAACTCCAGACCTCCAATTCCTACCACAGAGTAGGATATGAATATTAGCATCAGCACTAATTTGATCCCTTGTTCTGCAACTATTTATGGCTATATTGCACTCCTTTGATCTATAAAAGTAAATGTGCTCAAAGGTAATTATCATGTGTCAACATGACAGCAAAAACCCCAGTGTATTCTTCCTCCATGTCATTAAGTCATCATTAAGTAATGATTACTCCTGATCTCAAACTGAATGTTGTTTCCACATTGCTTTGGTTTTTTTTATTTTCAGTTGTTGTATTTGCACCTATGCAAGAATCCAGGCCTCAATATTCTAGTTTATAATTAGAAATCATGACTCTTGCACAACTGCTACATCCAATACACATTTTTGAGGAAAATGAGGCAGAACTTATACAGAGAAAAAATGGTATTTGTTACTGTTATTAGCCACAAAAGGAATAAGTTGATTGAGTAGATCTTAGAAATGCTTAAAATTATACCTAGAGGCAGAGAGCAGGCCACCTACATACTGCAGCTAATTCACTTGGCTCATTTTACATTTCTGCAGTGCTCTGGGGAGAATATGTCTTTCAGAATGGTCTTGCAGTAGTTTAATTGGGACAGGCAGATTCCAACTGTCTCGCAATGGGAACTGATTATGGTATTTCTCAGTGGATATTGATATAGTTCAACCCCAGCCAGCAACTAAGCCTCACACAGCCATTTGCTCACTCCCCCTCGGTGATTTGGGGGAAAGAATTAGAAAGGTAAAAATGAGAAAATTCACAGCTTGAGATAAAGATGGCTTAAGAGGTAAAGCAAAAGCCACACACACAACCGAAGCAAAGCAAGAAATTCATTCAACACTTTCCCTGGGCAGGCAGGTGTTCAGCCATCCCGAGGACAGCACAGATCCACCATGTCTAAGGTTTAGTGGGAAGACAAATGCTGTCATTCTAAAAATACCCCTCTTCCTTCTTCTTCCCCCTGCTTTATATACTGAGCATGATACCATATGGTATAGAATATCCCTTGGGTCAGTTGGGGTCAGCTGTCCTGGCCATGTCCCCTCCTAACTTTTTGCACACCCCCAGCCTCCTTGCTGGTGGGGTGGGGTGAAAAGCAGAAATGGTCTTGACTCTGTATTAGCACTGCTCAGCAGTAACTAAATCAGTATGTTATCAACATTAGCCTCATCCTAAAACCAAAACACAAGACTGTATCTGCTACTAAAAACAAAATTAACTTTATCCGAGCAGGACAAGTACAGGTGTAATTTTACAGTAGCACCGGAAGCAGCACTGATTGCAGTTTCAAGTCCCTATTCTTTGATGTAGAATCAAGTAGCTATAAATACTGCTAGTTTTGAAGGTGATATTTCACACTATAATATTGTCAGGACAGGTGCTTATGATTCTCATTTGCGTAAAGTTTATTTTTAATCCTATTAAGTCTTAAATAGGTATTTTTCATGTGACTGTCAATTAGCAAATGTAAGCTATAGTTTACAGTTGTGTTTTTTATTAAAAAACCCCAAACTAATAAGGACTTAGTTTTGCATTATTTCTAAAGTCAGAGTTTCCATTTAAAACTGCGTGACTTGCCGAGTGATCTTGCAAGGGCAACTCAGACTTCATGACAAGGGGGTACTCCCCTATTTGTGGCTTTAGGGTTTCAACCGTATTTTGGTTCAAAGTGCTATGAGAAAGGAATGTGCAACTCCCTCATGGCCCTTCATACCATGCCAGAATTCAGAATAGGAAGGAATTACTAAACAGGTAGGTGCTCCAAATCTGTTGTTCTGGACAATGGTGCCCCTCAATTTTCTGCAGGACTCCAGCCCTTTTTGTCTTAGAAGCACACTCCCCAGGGAATTGTATGGAATGTTTCTCTTCACTGCCAAATTCTCCATGTGAAAGGGGAAATTATCCTAAGAGTATTACCCTGCTCAGTATCTTTAAATTATATTCAGTAAATAAGTCAGTCTATTTTTTCTGGTCTTTGCTGTTTGCTCTTATTTTTTTTGGCTGCTCATATTAGCTGCCATGGAACAGGGCTTTTTGCAATACCCATTTAGCTGATGTAAAATATAGTGCAGTTTTTCTTCATTGCATCTTTTTCTGGTTTGTGGCTGTAGTGAAACCTGTATTTCTTTAAAGGGTTTTGGAAGAAACCTTCCTTAAACTGCCTGGCTTATGGATTTCTTGTTGCTGTCATCAATGCAGGAGGCAGCAGGTTATTAAGTTTATCTCTGGCTTGTGCCCTCTGATTGATATGATTGTGTTGGGTTTAAAATTCCATCCTGTCAAGTCTTGTAATGCTTGTTGCTGCCAGACAGTTCCTTATGTGGAGTCTAGATAAGATATATTTCAGTTTCATTTTTTTATACCACTGAAAGAATTAATTAAAAAAAAAAAAAGAAAAAGTGATTTAGAGTAAAACTCTGAAACTGAAATCCTGCTGAGATCAAGCAGAATCCCAGTTTCAATGAGACCTAAGAATTTTACTTTGTTTATTGATATGTTCCGTGATATTTCAAGATATTTGCCCTATTCACAGTCTGCTTAATTATTCTTTTTAATTTGTATTAATTTTGGTTTTAAATTTGTCCTTCTGCTATGTAGTTGTGAAATTATGTACTGTGAAGTCTGTTAATACATGATTGCTTATACATAATTTACATAACTAATCCTTTATGCCAGGTCTATATAGGTGACTGGAGCTTCTTGTTAAAGTGCAGTAGGTCTTCCACCTTAGGGTTCATTTATGTGAATCATGATTTGTACTTTGTTTGAATGACCTTTTCCTTTAATTGGTGTATACAGGACTCGAGAATGCATTCTTTATTTGAGGGGAAAAAGAGAAATTTAACAGCCACTAGCATAAGTACTTTTCTGAATCAGAGAATGGAAGTAGCACTTAAATTCCACTTCTCTTGACAGTTATTAGCAGACTAGGTAGAAGAATCTGTTCATCTCATCAGGTAATTCTTAGGCACAGAGAGGGGTTTTGTAAAAGATATTAAAATTATATCATACATCATATCTATTTTCTCTTTCTTCATCAAAGAAATGTTGGTCTTCCTAAAGGTAAAATAGTTAAAGGATACTTGGAGAAATAATTGAGTTGCTAAAAATCCTTCATTAGTGGAAGTGATGCCATAATGATTTTTGTTTTTTATATATTTCTCTCATATTCGCCTTCATGCAGCTTCTATGTATCCCAAACGCTTTTTAGCCCACATACTTGTAATTCCCTAAGGCTAATAGCTAGTTTAAACCCAAAGTTCTGTTAAGTTAAAAGACTAAACATCTTGGCTTGTCGTAGTGAGGGCGTCAGAGCCCCAAATCCAAGGTCCCCTCCAGAACACATTCTGTAAACTAAGATAAACCCATGCGGGGGGGGACAATCCTGAATGGGGGGCTTCTCTTGAGCCTCCCATTGGGGAATCCGTGATAGATATGCTAATGTGCAAGGTCTATAATTGTATAAGCAAATCGTCGCAGGGGGGCTTTTTCAGTGCATCGGGCCGGGCAGGGCATTCCTGTGGGATACTCGTGCCCGGATCTAAGGATCCTTAATAAACCTTGAGGTAAATTCCCTTTTTCCCCTCTAACCGTGTCTGGTTTTTTGATTTTAAGCCCAGGAAAATGCATCAGAAGGACTGTAACTCCTGTTCTATTTCTAAAGGTCAGAGCAAGTGTTTAGAGCTCTAAACCCTCTCATTTTAGAAGGAAAATCTTCCAGATTCCACGATGAAATCTCCTACCATGTAATGGCCATGAGGAAAGCCCAGATGCACTGATGGCAACACTTTTGAAATTGCTCATAGGCATATCCAAAAGACAGACATAGCTAAAAGCTTTTTAAACTTTCAGTCCCCAAGACCTTTGGAAGAGGGAATGGTATCTCAGATCAGATGGTGACACTACTTCTTCACGCTACTGTTGTTATGACTTGTGATTGCCTCTTAAAATTCTCAGTGCCAGGTTTGTGTAGAAATCATTTCCAATAGTTTTGCAAAAGTGTACAATAAATCCTTAACTTCACTTTGTACTGCTGACAACCTCATGGTATTGAATTGCATATTCCATTTGAAAACAAAAACAAAACCACAAACCCCACAAAATAAAACATAAAAATCCTTTGCCTTTCTGCATTTGTTCCAACTGAAATGAATTTTAGAATATAAGCCATATACAGCTGAATATTCCAAATCAGAGTCTGAAGTAATCTCTTCTAATGAAAATCAAATTATTCTAGCTAGGCTGTGAAATAATGCAGGATCAGATCAAGTTTTAAGCATATTATATGCATATGAAATTAAATATATATATCTATATGTATGTACATACAAGTGCAGAACATGATAGCTTTAGAAAGTCAAGCTACCTTAAGAAGCCTCTGCTGAATAAAGTATAAATTCAAGACATAGCAGACAGACTCAGTCACAGAAATAAGAGGGAAAGCTAATCAGAGTGAGGTGGTACAACATTTTATGAATCCACAGTGCAGCCCTATGGGTTGTTGACTAGGTTTCAGAGCTTTTGTTCTGCAGGTAGATTAGCAATACATGAACACACAGATTATGCCATTTCAATATACACAGACTCTTCAGAGTTCTTTTTACATAGTTTAAGGTTTTGTGAAATCATTGAATGAGATTGGACAAATTAAATATAAGACCTTTCAGACCTCTACCTCATAGGAGATTTTAGTGTTACCATGGTTAAGACTGTTTTTCTCTCCTTTTAAAATTGAATGGTCAAACATAAAAAAGAAAAGAAGACAGGAAAAGATTTTTAAGCTGCATAATTTGGTGATGCCAGGCTCATTATAAAAGAAGGATTTTTTAGAGAAATAAAGAACATACACTAGAAAGAACTGTTGAGACACCAACTGAGAGGAAATGGGTGTAAGAAAATAATTCCAAAATAAGCTACACAGCACTTTTTTTCTTTTTTGGTTTACCATATCAATTGTTATATTTTTAAGTCTGCTAAGGGGCATTCTGCATGGAAAAGAATTATTATTTTGATGTGGTAATGAACACTTCTATTGTTTTGATCTCTTCGAGTAGAGAGTAATAAATAAAACATTCCTTCCCTCTTCTCTACTCCTGCAAGAATATTTTTTAGGCAAAGATAAGATAATTTGTTGTCTTAATAAAATTTCTTTGGGGTTATTACCATGTATCTCATGGTAATGAGCTCATGGTCTGTAATAGAGTCGGACAGTCTCAGCCAAACACTTGCATAAGGGTGTGCCTAAAGTAGAGGATATTGCACTGTCTGAAACACCAGGAAGAGACTGCAAAATCTCTTTCTGCTCTTCTTCCTTTTTTATTCAACAATTTATAAGGCAGCATGCTCACAAAATATTTACTTGCAAAATTAATGGCAATGAAAGGGATTTGAACTTTCCATAATTCTCGTCTCCTCCTCCATTCTTTACTGTCAACACAATCTTCATTAAACATTTGAAAAATGTGAATAAATCCCTGTCTACCCCTTGATTAGCCCTGCAGTGGTTTTAATTGCAGTAATGTTTGGCACCTATGAGATACTGTTCTTGCTGAAATGAAATGGGATAAGTTCTTGCTGCTTAAGAAAATCTGTTCCCCTCCCACTGCTTACTTTCTAATGTGAAGGAAAACTCTGTCTTCAGGTTTACATTAATGCTGTATCAGTCCTTAACTAGTCTGTCATGCTAGGGCGTGTGGAGGGAGGGAGACTTGCATACTGCCTCCCTGTTTTACCCAACAGTCTGCTCTGAAGGCATAACGGCTCAGAAATACCAGAGTATTCTTTCCATTTGAAGTGGGTTGTGAAGGAGAAGTCCAAATTACAAGTGTAAAAGAACTCTTACAGATATTCGTTGCTGTGCAGAAAGTGTAGAGAACCATGATCCACTTCACCATGCTTGGATTTTTGTTGCAGTGTGGTTTGTTTACTTTCCCACCATTACAACCACCACAAAAAAATTATTATTCTCTAGTAATTATTATCCAGTGTTAAAAAAACCCACAACATTGAATTTTTTGTTGGAATGGTAGTGATCTACTGGGAGAAAACTGAACATATAACTCCACAGCTTTATAGAAACACCTGCTTTATGTTATTTTCTTCAGTTAAAAAGAAACCCAACAATGTTTAAAAACCATGGAGGTCAAATATGTTTTCTCCAGAAAATGGAAATCCACCCATAGCAGATAGTGACCAAAAAGAAAGAAAAAAAAAAAAAAAAAGAAAAAAAAA
>VYXC01011205.1:9298-22188 GCA_013397175.1 Platysteira castanea | reverse complement strand
CTACAGTCACGTTTGTTAATTAAGAAACACATTCACTGTTAGTAAAAATGAAAAATTGCCAAACTATATCAGGGACAATGGGAGAAATTAATTGCAACAGCAAGTAATCAAGATCAAATTATATATATATATATGTATATATATATATATATATATATAAATGTTAAAGGACCAAAAGATTTTTCCATTCTCAGTAAAACATACTCAACCTCTTCAACAGAATCTGGATACTGGATATTTGCAGGTGACTGCTGTAGCAATCAGGTTGTAATTTTCTTTCCCACTATAAGCTGTCTGCATTAAAGTCTCGTTTACAGGCTTTGTTAGCCTAAAAATTATTTTATTCTTCCCTGAAAAATGTCCCAAAAAAGGTGGTGTGCTCTGCCCTCCCGTCATACAGAAACTCAGAACACTAGAAGTAGTTGAATGTTGTCAAGGAAGAAAAGTGTCCAACACCTCTAAGGCAGAGAATAGAACTAAACATTGAGGAGAGCTCTGAATAGAGCTGGTGAATGAACAGAACAAAAAGCTGTTCTTTTAAAAGAAAGTGGTGATTGCTGCAACATTTTGTAAAGGCATGATTTGAGATTGTCTAGCAGAGCTGTGCAAGCAAGCAGAGAAATAGAAAAGGCTATCCCATAGCCTTGTTTAAAAGGTGGCAATGTCAAAGCTTCTTCATACAGAATGGAGAATGTCTGGGGCATTTTATGTTGAAAGTGTATGATGCCGATAAGCTCCTTGAATTCGACAGAAGATGAATTTCAAAAATGACCATTTAGAGTTTAGGTGATGAATTAATAATTTTTACACATAGGGTTTTGAAAATCAAGGATTTTACTGGAGATGACAAACAAAAAATTGTTGTCACACTAGTTAATCAGAGGCTGCAGTATATGTCCCAAAGGCTTTTTGATTGTGGGGCGTTTTTAACATCAATCTTCTACAGTTTTTAAGAGGTAAGTGTTCATTATCTGAAAGAAAAAGCTTTCCAACTTCAAAAAATTCCCACATTTTTGTTCCTGCCTATGAAAGAAAGACTCAAGGATTCTTTAACAGTAAGACAAATATTCTTTTCAATTGTGTTCAAAAGTACTCTTAAACTAAATTCTAAACATTATTTTCTGTCAGATTTAGCATAGGTTAAAACTGTCAATAAATATACTACTGGTTAGCAACTAAAATAGCTTTTGACGTCAATTAGAGGTGCTCAAATATAAATAGTGCTTTAATAAACTTCTGAATGTCTCAAAGTGTCAAACAGAGGGGAAGACAATGTGACTGTTGATGGCCTTTGACTGAAATTTTAGTTCAAGTGTNCCTTGCAATAGTTTGAGATGCAGAATGCCTGTATCTGATACAGGGAAGGAAGTTGTGTCCAAGGCTGAAGGGAAGCTAATTTGTTTTATAGCTGCCTTTGCTGTTCATTCATTGTAATTAACAGGAGTCTTCAATGGCATTTTTCATTGGACCATCTTCAGAAGTAAACCAAGGGGGTTTAAAAGCATAGAGGAAAGAATGTTTCTAATCAGGGCAAAATACTACTTTGCAGTGAGGGTAGTAAAAGTAATCCAGAGTACAACTTGTCTGTACCATAACCCTTCAGTTGCTCTCACAGTACCATACAAGTCTCTTCTACAGTCACGTTTGTTAATTAAGAAACACATTCACTGTTAGTAAAAATGAAAAATTGCCAAACTATATCAGGGACAATGGGAGAAATTAATTGCAACAGCAAGTAATCAAGATNTGCCGATAAGCTCCTTGAATTCGACAGAAGATGAATTTCAAAAATGACCATTTAGAGTTTAGGTGATGAATTAATAATTTTTACACATAGGGTTTTGAAAATCAAGGATTTTACTGGAGATGACAAACAAAAAATTGTTGTCACACTAGTTAATCAGAGGCTGCAGTATATGTCCCAAAGGCTTTTTGATTGTGGGGCGTTTTTAACATCAATCTTCTACAGTTTTTAAGAGGTAAGTGTTCATTATCTGAAAGAAAAAGCTTTCCAACTTCAAAAAATTCCCACATTTTTGTTCCTGCCTATGAAAGAAAGACTCAAGGATTCTTTAACAGTAAGACAAATATTCTTTTCAATTGTGTTCAAAAGTACTCTTAAACTAAATTCTAAACATTATTTTCTGTCAGATTTAGCATAGGTTAAAACTGTCAATAAATATACTACTGGTTAGCAACTAAAATAGCTTTTGACGTCAATTAGAGGTGCTCAAATATAAATAGTGCTTTAATAAACTTCTGAATGTCTCAAAGTGTCAAACAGAGGGGAAGACAATGTGACTGTTGATGGCCTTTGACTGAAATTTTAGTTCAAGTGTAGATTTTTTTTATTTCTTTTTTAAGGTTATATTGAGAAATTTATGTGGCTAATGTTATTTTCTATTTGTTTTGAATTTCTGTGGAAGGAACTTTCTACATACTTCTTATAACAGGGTAATAATCTTTGAAATAATAATATAGATTATGTATTTTTGAGTCCAGCTGTTAAAACACCTTTTATTTGAGAGTGAATAGGAATTGCAATTTGCCTAGAAGTATTCTGTAGAGGATTATTCTACGGTATTATGCTTTTCAGAAGTGTCTAAATCCATCTTTAACTGAAAATTAGATAAGAATATTTAAGCATGAGAATCCTGATATGGTCCAAGAAGGGAACATTAAAGAACTCAGAAAAATGTTTATACTTCAAGTGTTTCCTTTATTGAATAACACACTTTTTCAAAAGAAAATGTAAAAAATGATAACAAAAAGTCTTTTTCTTGCGCTGGGATTGCAGTGAAATAAATAAACAAAGTGTGGCAGAAATGTGTCTGAAATTAAGTTCAGTAAGAAGTTCAGTAATAAACATATTCTCTTGTTGCATTTGACAGCTAGAAGAAGAGTAGAAGAAGACTAGAACTGTATTTTAAGATCTGAGCATGTTTTTTTTCAACCGTTCCATGTATGTTAAATTGTTCCTTCAGTGCTCCAGGTATGCCTGTGCCAAGGTGAGATGCAAACTGGTAGCAAGTCCCAGATTAAAGTGCATTGTCTGGAAGTGAAATGGTTGCAACTGTTAATAACAATATAAAATTGAATCCTCAGCTATATGAGCCATTGTCATTAAAAAACCATCAAAGGAGTATATTTGTTCCACAGATGATTGCTCCTTCTGAGAAATTAATAGTCTAAGGTACAGTGCTTGCTTTTATTTAGCAATATATTTTCCTCTAAGAACTGAAAAAACTATTAAGATCTTCCTGCTGCCTTTAACTGTGAGAGCATTTGTAGAATTTTTTAAGCATAAAGATGAATAGAAGTACTTGAATCAAGAGACACTGTATTGATTCTAAATATCTCTTCTGTCAGCATGCCTATTGCAATAAATAAATTAAGATCTGTATATTCCTCACTGAACAGCTCAGAAAAGATGAAGGTGGGAAATATATCACTGAGTCCTCCAGTCTTTGAGAACCTCTCTCCCATCTGTTTGGATCAACCAATGTCTATCAAGAGTGGCCTTGCAACGACATCAGCCAGCTCCTATAGGGCTTCTGGGTGAATCCCATCGGGATCAGTCCATGGATTATATGTAGCTCCTGTTTGCCTATGTCCTTCCTGAACTGAACCTTTTCCACAAGGATATGTCTTCCTTCCAGCCTCTCCCCCTGGTCTTTGGGGCCTCATTTGGTTGGTCTTTCTGGTTAGGTGGCCTATAAGGAAAAGCCACTATAATGTCACTCTAATTTGTATGTATTCTGTCTAATTCTAATGTTAAATTAGGATATTCTGTAACTAAATGTCCTCGTAAAATAGGGGGTTTTTTTGTGCTCAGTGTTGCTCATATGTTCCAAGGACACTGACTGATATACGTGGTTTAGTAGAAAAATACAGTGATAAAATTTGAGGTCAAATTCATGTACTTTCCCATTATTATTTAGATTACATTTTTACTATGAGAGAGAAAGATTCTCTCTTACTCAGATCTAAGCTTTAATAAATATTGGTAGGCACAGCCTGCAATATAAGATGGATTTCTTCATAGTGACACATGCAGTAAACACGATGCCTCTGTAAAGCATGTACTGACTTTATGTGTATTTTTCAAAGAAATCAAATTAATGTGGATGTATATAGATGTCTAGTATGAATATCAGGTCTGACTTGAAATCTCATCTGAAAGCTACTGAATTTCTTTGGAGGTTAATTTCTGGGCCTCTGGATTTTCTCATTATAATGAATGTACCTGAGTGGTCTATTAGCCTAAAACGATGTTTCTCTGCTGCACCTATTTCCAGATTATTGTTGTTCAATCTCCAATTCTTCTGTTTTTCATCAGTGCTGAGTTACAGTTGGGGTTTGCAAATCTAGCTTCTGAAGCAGCACCTGTCCCTTTCAAACAAAATGGCTTAGTCTGCTCATACTTGGTCTTTAGTGTATTCTGTGACAGAGATTTTCATGGTTTTTGTTTCACTGTAGTCATGGCAATGTAAATAGATCTTGAGTCAGGGGTCAAGAAGGGAGCACAGGAAAACAGCAGATAATTACTATTTGTTTGGGTGCAGACACAGGAGAAAGTAAGACTGTCAACCTCACGGAGATGTTCCCGAGTCAAAGGCCTGTACATCAGTAGTTCTCCGTGATGCCTCTTGCACAAGTCTAGTAATGCATAACACCCCACTCCTGTAAGGGAGACACAATCCCCTTTTAGGAACTCCTAAACCTAACTGATAAAAACAAATAAATCAAGCTAAAGCAATTTTGTTGATTTTGGCATTTATTGCTATTCTGTCAGAATTTATGAACATACTATGTCCAAATCCACTTTGACTTTTAAAAGGCATTAGCTGGTTTTATAACAGATATTTACTCTTTCTCAGGATCCTGTAAAGTAACAATGACCCCAGGTTTTACTTTGTCAGTAGAGCCTTGTAGAAATCAGTGCAGTAACACAACTGAAAATAAGAAGTATGGAAGAAATAAACTCACTATCTTTTTTTTTTTAATGCACCATGCTTCTCCTTTCTTCCAAGTCTTTCTCAGCCTTCGCAGAATCAGAACTGAGTCTGCTACATCTGCAGGATGTTTCCTCATTCCCACCCACAGAATCACTTCATATACTAATTCCCTATGCAACATTCATGTTTCTGTCAATGGGAGTCCTGCAGATGGACAATGAGAGCAGAATAATCGAGAGGCCTTTAATGAAGATCAGAGTAAAAAATGCAATTACCTACTGAGTTAATTAAAATTTTCCACCTGCAGTCTCAGGGGTATTTTTCTACAGAAAAGAATGCCAAGAGTTTGGTTGTACAGTTTTTTAATGTCAGGAGGTTTCAAACCTGGATGTCTTGCATAGAGTTAAGATTATATCCCACATGTTATTTAGCTTCGGCCCAAGGGCAGTTCAGTGACCTGAAGGAAGGTAAATTAATATCCTACATGTCCTAGCCTCTCTGTATATCATAAACTAAAATAAAATGAGGAGCATCTCCAACAGGCGATTCAAGTTTCAGAACTTTGCAGGTCTCCATTGATGTAAAGTAAACCTTAACATGCTAAATTCAACCTTTGAATATGTTTGAGACTAACACTGAGGAACCACTGTGAATCACAATTATTTTCCAGTGGAGATGTAAATTTGGAAGTTGGAGGGACTGTATAGGATGTTTATAGTATAGTTTGACTGTTTTGATTGTATTTTTCCCAATGAAGAGAAGGATAAAATATCCTCAAAAGCATAATGGTGATTGTTGAATTATTTTAAATTAATATGTAGTGACACTGTGTAAAACTGTGCCTTGATCTCTTTCTGGTGAGCTATTAACACATTACATAAAATGCAACATTTCAGAAGTAATAAATGAAAAATAAAGATTAAATTATATTCTATGGAATCATATATATTTTCCTTTAAAAGATTCTTCTTCTTTTCCACTTTTAAGTTTGGAAATTTGTCAAAATCATAATTTTCAGCAAATCAGTATTTATAGTGGCAAATATGTTAATTACACAATTTCTAATTATCTCTGTTTGTTTTCACCTCATTAGCTGCTAGCAGACTACTTTCCTGCTCAAGGGGAAAAAGAACCTTGACCAAATGAAATGAAGGCTGGAGCAATTCCATAACTGAGTGTGCTCACATATAAACCTATTTGTTCTGGTTTTATTTGCTTGCTTTCCTTTAAAGTATCTCCAATAAATAAAAATATCTTCCTTTTTAATTAATGGCTGTCCAAACTGAGCTTTATTTAAATGCTAAAATAAATCCTTGGCATTAGTTTCAGCCTGCAGAAATACATTTTCATTTACTGAGCTGAATGGGAAACTTATACAATTCTAGACCTGTGGAATTTACTGCATGTAGTCTGAGCTCCTAGATCCATCTTGCAAACAGAATGTTGTTGCATGGATTACTATGAATCCATTATAAGCATTCCAGTTAAAAAGAGAAGGCATTTCAGACTTCTTTCTAGATTTAACTTTAGTCATCTGAACAAGCTGAAGAATAATGGTTCAAATTCTATCCTTAAATGTATTTCTAATTTTAAAAATCCATTTACAATTAACAGATGGATTTGGGATAAAACAAGACCTGCTCAAAGACATGCTGGCTTTATATCTAGGAGACATTGAAGGAGACAAGAGAAGGTTCTTGAACTGTATAAAGGAAGTTAGGATACAGCTGCTGTGCTGTAAGAGTAGACTGGACAGTAAAGCTGCAGTAAATTCAGCAAAAAATAATCAGTAACAATATAGAAACCAAGAGGGTTATTCAGTTTGGCTGATAGAAAGGTTCTGAAAACTGTAACCAGTGTAACTGAAAGGCACTGCTTTGAATCCATGAAAAATATAGGAACTAAACAATTTATTGCATAGTTCTGCATGAAATGACATGTGAAAAACTAGGTTACAGTTTTCATAAATTGAGGAATCAGGAATAATAATATTAGAAATATAACAAATACCCGGAGAGTAAAAAAGATACAGACCTATTAGGGGAAAAAAATGAGCAGGGGAATAATTACAATGATGAAGTTAATGGAAGCTGAAATAAAATGTAATATGGCTTATTGCAAAATAATTTTACTTGACTAATATGCTCTACTTCTTTGACAATATAATTGATTGTTCTTAGATAAGCAAGAAAAGGTATTTCTGATGAGACAGGAAAATACTCATGATCTATAATAGTCACAGAAAAAAATTAAATTGCAGGATTATGTGTACTCTCACCTGTTTCTTTCCCAGATGGTAAATTAAAATAAGGTCAGGAAGTGCTATTAAGATGCTTAGAGTAAAGGAGAACCTATCATAAAAAAGCAACAGATGAGAAAAATTTGGCTTCCTTTGTATGACAGAACAGAAGTAGAAAACAGCTATGATTTCTCTCTATAAATGCATAGGAAAGCTAAATACCAGTAAGGAAGAAGAGATATTTAAATTAATGTATAACATCATCATAAGAAAATAGACATATGAACCATCTTGCAATTATTTAAGATAAAGATTAAAAGATACACAACAAACCTGGTGTAATGGAAAGTGTCCCTGCCCATGGCAGATGGGTTGAAACTAGGTAATCTGTAAGGCCACTTCCACCCCAAGCCCTTTTATGATTGTTTGGCAAAGGTAAAAATGTCATGATCACCTCACCTGAAAAAATAGAAACATGAGATTTGCAGTACCTTTGATCTGTGAAATATGAAAATTCTTTTCAGTTTCTGTTCTTGTTGTGATTTTATTTGTTTTAAATTAGAACTTCATCTTTAAGTCAATAGTTAGTTTCCAAACAAATTTCTATGGCTTTTGGTACTTCTTTCAAACTTTGTTAAACTGGTAGAAAACAGTGCTATCCAACTACTTAAAATAACCCTCTTAATATCAACATTTGAAATTTTGGTCCTTTATTTTTCTTCTTTATATGTTTTTAATGATAATTGCAATTTTAAAAATCCAACCAAAAAACTAAGTACAAAATTTGTAACCATTTTTCTTCATGAATCTGTATATAATTGTAGTTCTATAAACTACAAGACTTGTCTTTGTTGCTAATATTTAGCTTTTGTATTACGGGCTTCTGCTTAACTTCTGTTCTGCTGAACTTTGTTTTGCATGCCCTTATGTTCTCTTCCTTTGTTGATGCCTGTCATATGCTGTGCAGTTATGTAGTTGGATAAAAGAACAACCATACATTTTAATTCTGAGTGGTTTTTAAAATTTTATTTACTTACCCTTAACAAAATGAAATGCATTTAAATGTCAGATGCTTCCATTTCAGTAGGGCTGTGTCAGTTTTATGGTTTACAACCTGGAGCAATGTAAGTATCTTATTATTTGTCCTAAGAGCACATTGTTCTTTGAAGCTACTGTGCAGGAAGTCAAATCTACTGTTCTTTAAGCTGTTTTTCAAAAACTTAGAAATTAGAAGTAGATTAGAGAGATAACTTGCATTGTCACACACGCACACCACAACTTGTATATGTTTTTTTAAAAATTAGGGAGATAATAAAACTCCAGAGACTGAATTGCAAGATGGTTGAGGTTCAAAGGGACCTCTGTCTAATCTCCCTGCTCAAGTGGGGAGGCCTACAGGTGATTGACCAGGACCATGCCCAGGTGGATTTTGAATATCTTCAAGGATGGAAAATACACAACTGTTGGGGGCAACCTATGCCAGTGCTCAGTCACCCTCACATTAAAAATCTTCTTCTGAATGTTTAGAGGAAGCCTCCTTTGTTTCAGTATCTGCCTACTGCCTGTTGTCCTCACACTGGGCACCAGTTAAAAGAGCCTGGCTCCATCTTCTGCATTTCCTCCCTTCAGGAGCTTATAAACACTAATTAGATTCCCCCTTAGCCTTCTCTTCTCCACGCACAACAGTTCCTGCTCTCTCAGCCCTTCCTCATAGGAGAGAGATGCTCCCGTCCCTCCACCATTCTAGTGGCACTTTGTTGGAGTCTCTCCAGTATGTCCATGTCTCTCTTGTGCTGGGAAGCCCAGAACTGGACACGACAATCCAGATGTGATCTCGCCAGTGCTGATTAGAGGGGAAGGATCACCTCTCCTGACCTGCTGAAAATGCTTTGTCTAATACATGCCAGGAGAGCATTAGCCTTTTTTTTGGCTCAAGGACACATTGCTGGCTCGTGTTCAGCTTGGTGTCCAGTTGCAGGAGTTCACACTTCCTCTTGTGCTGCAAGAGGTTCCTCTCAAATAATTTCTTCAAGGGCCCTCTGGATGGCAGCAAGGTCCTCTGCCACATCAGCCACTTCTCCCAGTTTTGTGCCATCTGAAAACTGAGGATGAACTCTGCACTCCAATCTTTTTTGAAGATGTGGACCCAGTACTGATTTCTGGGGTACACTGCTAGCTACTGACCTCCAGCTAGACTTTATACCTCTGATGACCACCCTTTGAGCCCAAGCATTCAAGACACCTAATTGCTTGCACTTTCAGCCCATAGTTCATCAGCTTCTTTTATGAAGATCTTAGGGAAAACTTAAGGGTAACTTAAGTCAAATGGAAATTTGTTGGCTGAGTTTGATTAAACAACCTTATGATTTTGTACCTTTGCAGATTGTTGTGTGAATGACCATGACTTACAAAATTTCCATTTCTCTATATTTGAAGTATGTCTTTTAATTGACCAATGTTTTAAAAATATTTCAGCTAGCTTGAATTATCATTGCATTAAACATGGAAATCTATTCACCTGGGACCACACAGCACAGGTTGAATCTTGTCTTAGTCACATAGATGCAGTTAAGGAAGTGGGGAATTAATCCCCCAGGCATGTTAATGTGCTTTTTTGACAACTGTTATTAACTCTAACAGGGTATTTAAATTGCAGATATTTTTCTGACTGAATATTCAAAAGGTACTTGACAGCCAATTTCCAGTGTCCCAGACGTGTTTCCCTGTTGCAAGTGTATCCTGTGACTTTAGCTTTTATCTTAGTTTATTCTACCTTTGGAGCTTTGGTGCCAGAGATCACAAAACCACAGAACTGTTAGGGTTGGAAGGGATATATGGAACACCACCTAGAGGAAGTTACACAGGAATGTGCCCGGGTGAGTTTTGAATGTCTCCAGAGAGGGAGGTTCCAGGACCTCCGCAGGCAGTCTATTCCACAGAAAGCTTCATCAACTTTCTCCTCCTGGTCAGGGGGCCCATAGCAAATGCCCACAAGTATCACCCGCATTATCCAGTCCCTTACTTCTTACCCATAAGTTCTCAATTCATTTGTCTTCTCCTGGATAGAGCTTGATACATTCCAGATGCTCCCTCGCATAAAGAGGAAATGCATCATCTCAGCTTTCTGACCGGTTCTTTCTAAAAAGGACAGAGCCAACCATGACAACATTCCAGTTATGTGAGCTATCACACCATGTCTCTGTAATTGTGATGAGACTTCACATAAATTTTAAGTTCTTCTGGTTTATTCCCCATGCTGCATGCACCTGTGTGCTCTTTACAGTAACCATTTTTTTTCCCTTGTCCTAAGTAAGCATTTATATCAGGGAAAACCTCATCATCTGTAATTTTCTTTAATAAATTTGTGTTGAATGCCTAAGATCTCAGCATAGAATTCTTTGAAACTCTATTGGTAACATATGTTGACAATTTGCATACTACACATAGATATATATTATTTTCTTACTTCTTGATTTGTAACCCACAAAATGACCTTCCTAGGTTTTAAACATCCTTGATTGGAAAGCTTATTATAAGTTACTCAAAAACATAAATACTCTTGAATCTACTGCTCTTGAATAAGAGACTGCTCATGTAAAGACTGTTGCTTTATTGGTGAGAATTATTATCCTTTAAAATACCTATATAGATAATATATACCTATATTTATCTAGACCTAGCTAGATATTATCTAGTTCCTGACTAGATAATATCTCTGTAAGACTATTTTTTTATTCTTGTTTGTTTCCTTTTAAAATGTATTTTCATTTAACTGGCTTGATACTGAACTCTAAACCCCAAGTTAGTGGCTGCTGGAATTCTTCCTGAATCTATTTTTGATGACTGTTAACACTCATAGCATTTTTAATTTTTCCAGTAGCAATTAATTTTAATAATACTTGTGCAATAGTCTGTATTTGAATTTGTAGTTTGGAAAATTTCACATTTAAACTTCTTTGGAACTTGTTGCTGAATAGTAGTTGGTTTTTTTCTTAGTTTTGTTTGTTTTGCCTTTGGAAGGGATTGAGGGGGTCTCAGCTGTTTGCCCTTGTATAATGTTTCCTACTTAAGCAGTTTCTGGTACTTAAAAAAAAAAAATTCAAGTCTTCTGAGCCTTGCTAGACAGGTATCCTGTTTTTTCTTCTCATAGGGATTGAGTCTGTCAGGTCTGCGCTAAGTTTGCTAGGTCACCCTTTTCAGCAACTTATGCAGATAAATTACATAAGTGAGAACAAATGTCTGGTAGTTATGTGTGTGTGTCTATAATTAGAGAAGAGATAATGAGTTTGCAGTCTGAGATGTCCCTTGGTAATTTGTTCATCCTGAGTGAAGAGAACAAGAGAGAACTGAGGAAGGCAAGAGGAAAGGCTGGGACTCTTTTTTGGACCTCAGCAATGATTTACTGGTTATGTAGTGAGAGCCGTCCACTACAGGGCTTAACCAATAAACAATGTGTGAAAGAAATACATGGACATAATACTCACTCTACTATTGAAATTATTTTAATTAGGACCTAACACTGAAGTCCACCATTATAGGTTATTTCTAACTGCATGCTGGGAAGCATTCACTTAAAAGAATAACCTTTTCATTTATTCAAAATGTAGTGGCTTGTTTACACCTGGGTAATTATAATCAAAGCTCAGTAAGTGGAGAAACAAACAAAAAAAAATATTCCATACACTAAAGGACTGTTTGTAAGCGCAATGATATAAAGGTGATGCAAAAAATGGCTTGATAGCTACTGGGTTTTATTTTTTCTTAAAATGGAAACATCCTTTTTTCTGGCTTCACCTCCTCCTTTTGAAAACCGAAATAGAGGTCTCTTACTAAGGTTTCCCTAATATTTAGGGAATTTTGCTTTTGTCCCAGACAGATTGACTTTTTATTTGAAATTTCCTTTCATATTTTTTTCTGTGCCCTGATGTAGCAAATTATTAGACAAGATATGAAATATGATTTACAAATTGTTATTATTAACTACAATTATGTTTGTCACCAGAAGAGACTATTTATGTTTTATTTTTATTGTAGGAATACTATTAATAATTATTATTATACCACACAAGCTATATGACTTTTTTATGTATTCTCACACACCTTGTTTAAGTAAATTTAACTAATGATATTGAAAAAAAAGATACAGTGCAAGCTGTAAGTCTTGTCTAACATAAAATTCTTGCTCAAACTCAATGCTCTTGTATATACTACGAGTGCAAAATCACTCATACTATTTCTACTACTGATATTTTTAAAAGAATAAAGAAGAGCCAACATGTCAATACCACTTGAAATTCATTTTAGACCCATCTTAAACTAGAATCTCACACTGTCAAACATGAGAGCTTAAGGACCAAGTGAAACTGTGTTGCAGCTCTGTATAGAAACCAGAAACTCTGTACAGAAACACTGTATAGAAAACCAGGAATTTTTCCTTAAGTAAATTTCATATGTACAGGGTAGTTTGATAGAATGATCAATAAAAGCAAGTACATAGAAATCAGATATTGAATTTTCAGTTACTTGACTTTCACATTTGTTGTGGTTTAAGCCCAGCAGGCAATGCAGCACTAACTGCTCACTCACCCTGAACCCCAGTGGGATGGGGAGGAGAATCAAAAGTTGAGATAAGAACAGTTTAATAACAGAAACAGAACTAAATAATAAATAATAATTTTTTACTTTTTTTTTTT
>VYXC01011203.1:3640-26617 GCA_013397175.1 Platysteira castanea | reverse complement strand
TCCTCTGGGCAGCAATGGTCCGTTCCCCTCCAATCTCAAGAGTGAGAGAGCGAGGAGCTGAGCCCAGCGCCTCAGCTCCCAGCCAAAATCTCAAGGTATCTCTGCCCTTCCAAAAGAAAGCCCCTCAGCTACAAGAGTGTGGCTGCACACTTCCCCACACTTCGGCCACTTCTTTTGTCTTTTAAATACAGCAACAAATAGCTGTATTTGTTAGCTCTTATAGCAACAAATGGGACAAATTCCCCTGAGAGGAAGGGAAAAAAAAAAAAACAGAAAAAATCCTAACCTCCAACACTCCCTCTGAGTGGGGCGTCTCAGAGCCAGCAAACTCTTAAGTTTGCTATACTTAGAGGATTGCTGAACAACAAGAAGTCCTTGGTTGATACGCCCACTCCTCGAAGCCTGACTCTTTGCACACTGGGAGATGCAAAGGCATCCAAAGTGAGTATTTCACTGACCTGGGAAAATTTTTCACAGGTACCTTGCTTCCACTGACTCCTTACGTCTGTGTGCATGCATGTGCACACATGGTATAGCAAATCTGGGAGAAACGCTGCTTTCTTATACGTTTAAGTACGTTGGATATCTCAGTAAGTTAGGCCTATAAGTAAGGCTAAGTCATAAGTTATAAGCTAAGTTAAATGATACTAAGTGTTGCTCTTCTGTTAAGTTGCTGTGTTCAACTTCAAAGTCTTAAGATGGGTTAAATGCTGCTAAGAGTTCTTCCTCTGTTAAATTGTAAAGGTTAAGTTTTAAGTTAGGTATAAGTTAAGTGTTGTTCCTTTGTTAAATTGTTAGGTTTAAGGCTAAGTAAAGTTACAGCACTGTTAAGTTTGAGTGCTGTTAAGCTGTTAAGCCACTGTTGGAGGTTAGGGTTTTTTCTTTTGTTTTTTTTTCTCGTAGGGAAATTTCCCCAATTTTGTTGCAAAGAACAATAGCAACCAAGTACTTAAGAGAGACAAAAGAAGTTGCCAAGTTCACAGGAGGAGGGCACTGGGCTGCACTTCTCTTATCTGAGGGTTTCTCTTGGAGCAGCAGAGATACCCCAAGAATTGGCCTGGGGAAAAAAGGGGACTGGGGCAGCTCCTAGCTCTCTTGCTCTCTTGGCTTCAGAGAACAGTTGAGCTGCTGCTTGGAGGGGGAATTCGCTACTGACCCCAGAGCCCAGCCCGGTCCTGCTTCTTCTGCCATGGGTGAGCCCTTGCTCCTGAGAGCAGCCACTGAACTGGGACCTTATTAACCCTCTACCTCATTAAAAAAGCAACTTTCACCATCTGCTGGGGTGCCTCAGGGGAAAACCCCAAGATCCCGTGCCCCTTCCCCCAGCCCAGGGAGCCTCTCTCTGCCATGTCCGGGAGCTGGGCGGCCGCTGCCCCGCCCCTGCCGGTTTTTTTGCCACTGCTCCAGTTTTACACTACACTGTAGCTCTGCACCCCCTGCCCTGCCGGGTTGCCCCACAGTTCTAGCCCTGCTGTTGCCTTTTTCAACCTAGAAAGGAAACTCAAGAGGATTTTAGTATAGGAGGTAATAGAAAAGTGGGTCTTTATTGAAGGTCTTCAGGGGCAGTTATGGAAAAGCCGACCACATGTCCACAAAAGCCCACCCCTCACAGGGGTGCATACAGTTTTATAGGTTTAGTAAACTAGCATAATTGATAAAAAGCACCAATTAGGTGGACAAGTGGTGATGCAATTTCCCCCAGCTCAAGCCTCTTCTCTGGAGTCCCCCCACCGTGGTACTGTTATGAACAATTTTGGCTTTCTTGGGCCAGTAATGTAATGTAAAGTTATTAAGTTGTTAAAAGCATTTGAATATATGGGAAGCAAGGGCGGGTTTCTTATTTTCAGATAGTGAAACAACAGAGACTCCTTGAGTTGATAAGAAGTCCCAAAAGCATCCCAAGTCGATGCCCAGGACAATTAGCCAACAATGGGCCATCAGAAGGCTGGAAAGGAGTGAATGAGGGTCTTCAGGAGCAAGCATCTGGACTGAGGGATTTCAATATCCCTCTGTGGAGATAAAGGGACTGCATTTTTGGGAAGGAGGGGCCTTTTTGGGTGGCCAGGGAGCAGGGAGGGGGTTTTTGGTGCTATGTGGTGGTTTTATTTCTTGGGTATTCTCTGGATTGTCATGCGAGAACTGGGCCTACTCCAGTTCTCCGTCTCCAGCTGCTGTTTTTAATGAACGAGTTAACCTTTTTTCAAAAAGGTTTCTGACTCTGTTTATAACAGTACTAGGGGTACTTTGTTTCTTGAAGGGCTGGTTTTGGCCTTGGTTCCCAGGAAAAACCAAGATAGGATAAGGGCCTTGTACCCCCCAGGGTTTGGAACTCTGAAATTTGTTTTGTCTTTCTGCCTAGGGAAAGGGCATGGAAAAGTACTGGGAAAACTAGCTAGAATACAATAACAGACTACAGAGCTCCAAATATATGTGTAAAGAATACGGAGAATACATAAAAGAAAAAAAAGGTAAAAACCAATAGGCATCACTGCCAGGACGCCCCACCATTCCAGATACAACTGCGGAGTTTCTGCTACCTCTTGTTTGCTACTGTGGGCAAGCCTGCCCTGCTGTTCCAGGCGCTGCTCCAAAGTTCCTGCAGCAGCCCATTTTGGCCATTCAGCCCGTCGCCATTGCCACGTGCTCCCCGAGCTCGCGCCACAGCGCCCCCTGCAGCCACGGGGGAATCACTGCACCCACCCTGCCCAGCCGGGAGCCACCAGCGCCCCTGCTGGCTGTGACCGGAACTGCACCGAAGGAGAAAGAAAGTGCTTGCAGCCAAGAGAAGGCTGTTACTGGGTTTCTGGTTTTGTTTTGTTGCTGCCATTGTTGTTGTTTATTTGTCTTGTTATACGTGCTAGTGAAGAACTGTTATTCCTTTTCTCATATCTTTGCCTGAAAGCACCAAGGCTCTCCTTTCCCTACACAGATCATCCTGAGTTAAGACAGGCTGTTCTGTAGTGTAAACTGCAGGTATTTACTGGCCATAACCACACCATGTTTTGAGGACTGTACAGTGAACCTAGTCATGAATACCTGTTTCCCTCTTGAGATAATAGGAGGAGGAAGACACACTCTACGCCAGGTTTTCAGGAGATAAGAACACATGTATCATTTTTTCACATCTAGTTTCTCACTTCATGGTAACTGTAGTGTGCTACTGTTGGCTCAAGACATTTGCTGCATTTGCCAAATGTGACTAATTTTCTGTTTGGAAGACGTATGTTCACATACACATGGCTTTCCAGCTAATTCCTGCCCAGTCATGCAGTCCATAAGAGCTTTTCTTCACTTACTACGTGACAACCCTCATGTGACCAAGCTTGGTCAGCCATGGTACAATATGGTCTCACAATGATGCTGTTACAGTGTCAAACCAAACATAGGCATTGTCACTTATAGTGCCACTGATTGAACAAAGAGCTAGAGCTACAAATCAGCCTCATTCAGCTTTGAGGGGCAGAGTCAAGCAAGGGGAACCCCGTTTAGTCTTGTCCATTGTAAGGCATCTGGCTTCTGCTTGCACAGACTGTACAACATGACATGTTTGCTCTAAATAGCATAGGATTTTATGGGAGTATAGGTCTACATGCACTCAAGGCATGTGGCATTCTTCTGTAAGCCAGATAACATCTTTGACAGGAGGGCCTCAGGCTGCTGCTGGGATGCAGGGTCACTTAGAGGGAGGTGGTGTGCAGGCACTACAGATCTCTGGGCAGGTTTTGTCAATCAGTAGAATTTACACCAGTGTGCAGAAGGAGGCACTGCCCCCTGATGTTCTTCAATCAGTATAGTAGAAAGAACAACATAGTAAGTTTTAACTGAGTGTTCTCCCTAAATGTGGCAAGTTTGTAGCTGATACTTGTTCCTGTGAAAGTCAATATTTAATCAAATGAATGGAGCATTTGTATAAATGCAGCTTCTTGAGCATCCCAAATGCTACATTTATTTGTAAAGTATTGGCAAAGGATATTTAAAGTACTTGCAATTATTCAGTGATATAAGTCCATGCAATAGCAAGTTGTTTGCTTCTATAACTACCATGTGGAGAACAAAAGACTAAGCAGAGCTTTTCCTGCCAAGAAGGTTTATGAGTATACTTATTTCTTTTCTTAAAAGAATTTTATACAGTAGATGGGGTGTGCATTTTGGGAAATGAAAGCAATTTCTACTTTAATAAACGTTAAGCAGAATGTGATTATTTAAGGCCACCTGCAGGTGACATTTTTAATCCCTAAGGCAAGCAGTTACAAAGATACCCTAATCACCTGAAAGAAAAACAAAACAAAGAAAAGCACAGCAGAAAAAGCCTATTTGCAACTAAGCTCATGCCACTGAAACTAGCCAAAGCAAGCTGTGTGACATGACAGGAACAGAAAGGCCCAATGCTAGGTTAGTCTCAAGAAAGTTACTGGAGTTTGCAAATTAATTTGGATCGAACATGCTCTTTGTTAACAATCTGCTCCAGGATTCTCAGAGGTAAGAAAAGTAACCTCCTAATTACAGATAGGATTAGATGCCATGCTACCCGGTATATTGCCCCCAACTTAAGTGGAGACAGAATTTCATCCTTTTAATAATATTCAGCTCCCAGAAGTTTAGTCATTTTGAACTCCAGTGGGGCTTCTCTATCTTCCTTTTTTCTTTCCGTAGTATTGCAACTTTGAAACTTCTTGTGTAGATCCCTAAAGTAATGCCTTGTGCAGCACCCTTTGAAGTAGGTAACTCTATGGCCTCATACAATTTGACAAACTTTGCAATTTACCAGTTCTGTAACATTTCCTGGTCTTAAGGAAGAACACCACTAATATTCTGTTTGGGAAGGTAGTCTGTATTGTTTGTGCCAATCTATGTGTTTCTTCAGAATTTACATTTGCATCTTGCTATGCATATCTACAGTGGTACCCACCAAACTGCTAATGATGGCATGTAACATTCGGGACTGTGTGTTTAACATGTGCCATAAAATAGTATCACTAGGTGTCTTAAGTTACAATGTAAGATGTAACCAAAAGTACGTATTCTATCACCATCTTCATAAGCTGTTAAAGCCAGGTGGGGCAGTGTTCTTTACCTCTCCATGACACATCTCTGATAACTCCCTCCAGGGGATACCTTCTGTTAATGGGCCATCAGGTCTCACTGCATGACTCAAAAAAATTACATCATCCCATTGTGAGATGCTCTGCCCAGGGGGAAGAACCAAGCATTCCTACCTGGATATAACCTGAGGTTTAGAACACTACAGGCAGCCCTTACGTGCTGGGTTCCCAGAGGACAAGAGCTACAGAACCACCACTGGACCTTCAGAGGAGAACCAAACCCTTCTACAGGATTGCCACTTCAACCGAACCACATCTATCACTTCAGGAGGACTGCAGCCACCATTTAATCAGACTGCTACCACCACCCTGACTGACAGGGTGTCAGGTTGTATCCTGACTCTGTCAGTTTAGACCAGTGTTTCTGTATTATTGCCTTCATCTTAACTTTCCTATTAAATTGTAATTCTGACTTGGAATCTCTCACTGGTTTGCTTTCAAACTAGTACACTAGGGCAGTCATACTCATAGCTAACAAGCCTTTTTTACTTTTTCTTAGTGCTATTTTTTCTTCTTTAAATTATATGTTGCAATTTCTGTATCTTTTTATTGTAATGCTGTCAAAGTTTAGAATAGGTGTTTGTGCACTTATTTAGACAGTTCTGCAAAAGGCCTGCAATTAATTTTGATTCAGCAATTGTTAAATTTTATGCAGGCTATTGTCTAAACATCTGTCATGGTTTGATGTTGGTTTAAATGCCAAACACACAAAATTTAATTATGTGTATAAGGGGAATATGGATTTATTGAGGAAAATGTAAAGAAATTTCAGGGCAAAACAAGGTCCACACTTAAACAGTTGCAATATAAAGGAAAAGTTTATTATTAACAGAATGAAAAAAAAAAGAAATTATAAGGAATTAAAGCAAATCTTTAAACACCTTTCTTTCCCAATGTTTTCTCCTTTACCACAAACCTTTCACAAATGAANTTTAAAGTCACAGGCTGTACAATAATTTCTCATCCTCCTAAGTTTTTTCCAAATGAATTAAAGCCCTTTCTATGACAAGAAGCATTTTTAAGCTTTGCGCCAAAAAGTGCAGCAGCCGTCTTTTTTCCCGTTGCCATCTGGCTGCCTTCCCATGTGGTCTTATCCCTTCCCCTCTGTTTCTGACCTTGGGGCCATCATGTTCAGCTTCCTTCCATGTGATTTTACTTTTCTTTCCTCGCTGACTTGAAAGAAAAGGTGTCTTTGTCAGTTGTGGTGTGGTGTTTCTGCAGCTTTGGCGAGAGCTGTGCTGGATATAAAGGTGCCCCGCCAACCTCACCGGTCCTGGTACGGGGTTTCAGTGGCTTCAGATCTTCGGCCACATGGCCTCGGTGACACGCTGCCTGTGGAGCAAGAACAGCTCTCCCCTGGGAGTGGAGAGCTGGCCCCGCGCCACCGCTGCGCTGAGAAATCAAGAGGAGCTCGGCTCGAGCCCGAGCCCTCCGGAGATGAGAGCCGGCCCTGCGCCTCTGCCACGCCGGGGTTGAAGGGAAGGGCCTGGCCCGGGGCCCTCTGCCTTCGGCCACCCCTCCGCCCTTAAGCCCAGAAACAAAGAGGAAACTCCCGCGATTGCATGGGCTTTTTATATGCAAAATTGCAAAAGCGATTGGCCCAAAAGCCTGTCAATCAATTCAGGTTCAATCTATTACAACATCTCTAAAAACTAACCTCAGGGTTAAATAATTTTAAATTTTAAAAAAGCAAGAATTTTATAGAATATCCCCAGTTTGTACAAAGTAGGAGCTAGATATGTTTCACCCTTTCTAATTTAAAAAAAAAATCTAGTTCGAAAATTATTTTAAGTCATAAACCGAAGTTTCTTCACCACATTCTGAATGCTAGTTGCCTGCTCAAGCAAGGAATAGTAGTACTTGCCACAAGCATCACATTGAGACACCTATTAGATCCCAGTATCTGATTACCTGAACCTGTGAACCACTAAACAATGTTACATCTGTGTAATCCATCAAACTTTTCTTCCCATGTCTCACAGTGCTCTACACACCACAGAAAATTTGCTGAGCACTTTACCTCTAAGGCAAGGGTTGCAGCAAAGGACATGAAGACGTAACTGCAAAGTGTTGTTAGAAGACTGCAGGAGGGACTGAAAAACGCGGGGGTTTATGACACTGAGAGCATTTTAGGTCTTTGGATATTTGCTTGATAAATTTGACAGTGGGAGTTGGAGGTTGCCTTGTGCCCTCTCTGGTATGAAGGAAAAATTAGTAAAATTTCAGCCCAGATTTGGCCCTCGGTAAAGCTTTATGCCACTCAGTAAAATACAGTAACAACTTCAGTGCCTCAAGACCATACTGGTTGTCTGTGCTTTAAGCAAAGAAAAGAGATTAAGTTTATTTAACAAGCAAGAAGGAGTTAAAACTTTTTTGGGAAAAAGTGTAGGGAGGAGGGTTGTAGTACCTGATTTGTTTATTTTTGCAGCTGAGGTTTTTCCCTCTGAGGATGCCAGCTTGCCACAGCAGAGCTGCTCTGTGTACAGAGGTCTCATTTACAGTGGTGAGCAGCTGTACTCTGAGCTCTATTTAGTTTATGTTGTGATGGATGACTTCAGTAGGAGACATGAAGAATGAGTTAACAGCTTTAGTAAAAACATATTGTTAGTCTTACCCCAATCCATTTTCATTTTGCATTACCTTGCTGTCATATCTCCCTCTGGTTGCTGTTCTTGTCTGTCCTGCTCTCTCCTTGTGTCTCCTGACTTTCCGGGTTTCTTTACTGCCTTCTTTGTATTGCTGGGTTTCTTTCTCTCTTTTTTTTTTTTCTTTTTCTCTTTCCTTTCCCCAGAACTAATTTGCTGAAGAAGTCAGATATAATTCCTTCTGCTGCTTGTGGTCTGGGTGGAGGCTCATGGAGGCTCACTTCTCACTTCCCAGCCAGGACACTGTTCTCAGTGTTAAAACCTCAGGAATCCAGTAACAGCCCTGCTGGTGAATAGCCCATAGCTGGAGGGAAAGGCACCTTCAAATCCCTTTTCCAGCTGTGTTTTTCCTAAAAGATGACTGAAGGAGATTGCTTAATGCCTTCTGCTTGCTCCCCAGTGTTAACCGTTTTAGCTAACCAGTCATTGTTTAGCTTGCTTCTTATAGCAAACCCCAATCTGGTTTACAGTCAGCCATCAAAATGTGCCAGTGGAGTCAAGGCAATCCAGACCTGTCTCTTCAGAAGATAATTCTGGAGAATTGACGTAGGGCATATTTGAAGGGTAGTGCAGTTTGGGCTGTTGCCAGGAATCCAGGAGGCTGATGTGCAGGCTTTCTATTCTTCTGGAGACTTTTGTGGTGCCTTACTCCTGCAAAAGAAAAATGTTACTGCCCTGCTGAGAAATGGCCTATTGGATTTTTGTTGTGGTTTAACCCCAGCCAGCAACCCAGCCCTACGCAACTGCTCATTCACTACTCCAACAGCAGGATCAGGGACAGAATGGGAACGGTGAAAGGTAGAAAACTTGTGGGTTGAGATAAAGACAGTCTAATTGGGAAAGCCAAAGCTGCACACGCAAACAAAGCAAGGAATTAATTCACTGCTCTCCAAGGGCAGGCAGGAGTTCAGCCATCTCCAAGGAGAGCAGGGCCCCATCACAGGTAATGGTTACTTAGGAAGACAAATGCCATCACTCCAAACATACACCTCCCCCTTCCTCCCTCTTCTCTCCACTTCTTACACTGAGCATGATGTCCCATGGCCCTTCGATCAGTTTGGGTCACCTGTCCTGGCTGTGTCTCCTCCCACCTTCCCATGCACTCCCAACTCCTTTGCCAGCATGGCCATATGAAAAGCAGAGAAGGCTCTGTATAAGCCCTTCTCAGCAATAACAAAAACATCTCTGTATTATCAACTCTGTGTTCAGCACAAATCCAAACCACAGCTCCATACCAGCCACTGCAAAGAAATTTAACTACCCCAGCCAAAACCAGCACAATTTTGTTTCTCCCTATTTCTTTCCTTGTAGTAACCAGGCCTTCACTATACAAGGGGACTAACTACGAGTGAATTATACCACCCCTAAGTAGTGATTTGTAGAACTGGAAGTTCTGAGTTCTTGTCTTAAAATTTTTTGGGGTTTTTTGTTTAAGTGTTGAATACTGAAGAAGCATAGGACTAAACTGGACCTTGACAAATCCTGTGATTTCTTCCCCAAAGCAAGTAAGACAGTCCATACTTATAATTCCTTACAGATATTTTCCCACCTATTCTTAGACATCTGCAAGGATGAACACACTGTAGTCTGGTGTATTGTTTACTTGTACTATCACAGAAATGAAATTTTTCCCCTAATTTTCTGAATGCTTGATTCTCCTTTGATGAAATGCAACCCCATTACCTTTACTCATGACACATCTTGAGAATAGATTTCCTTTTGTCGGTGATTGAAACTCGGACTTCGCTGGGCGCATGCAGATCCAACCTTTATTGTACAAGGCACATCTTTATATACTGTTACAAACCAACAGTTCAGCAGCTACAAACTTCGGCTTCTAGGGTTACATCTCCAACGGCCACAGATTACAATCTCCTCGCCTAATCTCCTGTTAACTGTCCTACTCTCTGTCTTGACTCCTGCTCTTTGTCTCGCCTCTTGCCAGATGCCTCCCGCCTCTCCTAAGGCCGCACCAACCGAAGCCACTCTCCGAGGAGACACTCTGAATCCACATACCTTTTCCTTCTGCAACATCCCTATACTTCGTATTCCACCTATCCCCTGCACTCTCATCTACAAGCTAAGTATTCCAAGTTGCATCCTGGTTTTCATCCAACTTTCATCCAGTTCCAACAGGTCCTCCTGTCTCCTGAAATGCAGCACCCTGAAATTAAGTATTGAGCTTCATCTGAATCCAGTGGACGTGACACTTCCCACCCCAGCTCAACAGTGTATACATCCACCTAGTCTAGGCGATGAGCTGCTGACTCAAACTGACATTACTGCATGCCTTTATCGAGCCTTTAGTTCCCCGGTTGGTATTTGTAAAGCTGATTATTTTCATGTACTTGTAGCACCTTGCACTTGTCCTTATGGAACAGCATCGTCTTCTTTACAGATGACCTTGCAGCTTCTCAGTTGTCCCTCTGTATCTTCATGTTTTTCATCAATTAATAACCTCATTCTTCCACTCTTGTGACTCTTGACTACCTGCTTCTGGTCATAGAGTCACAGTAAAAATCCCATGATAATCCATGGCAGAATCTTTGCTTCCATTTACATTAAATAATGTTAATAAATAATGTCTTATCCTACTAGTTTTTTAGCTGACCTATTACATTTTAATGTAGGGTGTGGGTGATTGGTGTGACTATAAGAAAATATGAAAAACTTTGCTAAAGGAAAACTATCTGATATATTCTCTTTTGCATACCCCCAAGTCCTGATACCGTATCATAGATGGAAACTGAGTAGTTTGACATTATTTGCCCATAGCATGGGTCCACACTGACTGCCACTCATGAAGCTCTTTTCTTTCCAGCGCTTACCAATTGATTATTTAATTATATGTGCCTTTTTTGTTTTTGTTGTTAGGCCTGCAAATTCCCAGCTACTGTGTTTTTTACTCCTCTGTACGAGTAATCACCATTTTCACTCTTCTGCAGTTTTCCGGTATGTTATCATTCTTCCATGGATGAACAGTTCCCAAGGGTCTCTGAGACTTCCCAAGTCTTCCTCAGGTTTTTGTGTATCATAGACTGAATTAAAAATATTTAACTTACCTAATGTGGTGAGTTGACCTTGGCTGGATGCCATGGGCCCACCAAGCTGCTCAATTACTCCCCCTTCTCAGCTGGACAGGGGAGAGAAAAAAGGATGGAGAACAACTTTTAAGAGATTAGTGATATTTTGCTGAAGCCAAAAGGTTACTATGTTAAACAATGAAAGTTACTGGTTCTATGTGTTGTTTTTGGTTTGAATTTGTTCTGGTTGGTTTGTTGGGTGTTACTGTGAGATGGTGAAATGAACAGGGTTAAGGCCTTCATTGAAATTCAGCTCTTTACTTAAGAAATCAGCTGGGTAAGTGGCCCCATGGGGTGGACCCACACTGCTGTGGCTCCCACCGGCAACCCACAAAATCAGGAGGCATATAGATCTGTCACTAGGGTGCAGTCTGGCAGAGATCAGACTGCTGTCACCACAGGACCCCATGAAGAGTCAATCTTGGCTTGAGAGCCTCACGGTCCACACACCAGCCCAGTTCCCTGTAGGTCAGGGTGACAGGGCAAAAAGTCAAGTCAGGATTAGGAGATGCATCTACTTTTCCCCAGCCTGGGGCATCATTTAAGTCTTTTGATTGTGTGACGGCTCATTGTCGGAGGGGGGTTTTTTTCCTTCTCAAAACGGTCCCATGGTGCCGAGGGTCTCTCTTATTTGCATACACCCGCCTCCTCTCAGGTACCATTTCGGGAAGCAACGAAGACAAAGACAAAACCTGACGGAAAAGGAAGTACAACAATTAGGGTAATTCACAACAGTTAGGGACATAAGGATAGGACAGTTAACTGGTGATTAACTCTTTTAACATTCTAATTCCTTAATGCAGGGCTTACGCTGGGAACTAGTTTCCTACAATGGGAGAGAGGCAGGGTTAAAGACTTGATTGAGAGGGAAGTGGGGTGACAGAAAAGTAGGCAGAGAAAGAGAATGTAAGTTCCAGAGTACCCAGCCAATGGGAAGGGGGAGAGGGACCACCCCCACCAGGAAAGGGTATAAAGTAGAGCCATTTTGTTGAATGGTGTGTGTGTGCTCGGCTCTCAGGGCAGGAGAAACACATCCAGCTTAGCTGACTCATAACTAATAAATAGTTTGCTTTTGCTTTGATAACTTTGTCCTCATTAAATTGTATCAAAAAGTTAGTTCATTTCTAACAAACTCATAAGTTGAAATAAGACAGTTTCGTAAAAAGCAAAAGGTTGCATGAGCACAAGCAAAGAGGAAAAAATATGATTTTATTCCCTACTTCCCATCAGCAAGCAATGTTCAGACACTTTCCAGGAAGCAGGGTTTCAACATGCATAGCTGCCGCTCTGGAAGGCAAACATTGTAAACAATGAATGCCCCCCCCCACCCCACCACTTCTCCTTCTTTTCTTAGCTTTTATATCTGAGCTGATGTCATATGGTGTGAAACATTCTTTTTGTCAGTTTGGGTCAGTTGCCCCAGTTGGGACCCCTACCAAGATCTTGCCCACCCCCAGCCGCTTGCTGGAGGGGGGAAGTGTTGAGACAGTGCGATGCTGTGCCAGCCCAATTTCTAGCTACCAATGCAAAGTATAGCACTGTGAGGGCTTCTATGGGGAAATTAAATCCATCTCAGCCAGACCCAATACATCTAACCTGTTCTTCCCTCTTAGTATTATCTAAAATTGCTATTTAATTGTGATTTGCCTTCTGAATTTTAGTGTATCTGAATTTTAGTGTATTAAATAGTACTGAAGAGAATAAAGTATTTAAAGCAATGTGTCAACAGTTCCTTATTGTAGGAACGGTTCCTTATTACAGGAAAAACATTATTTTTCTTAATGAAAGCTGAACTAAAAATGTATTTGGTAGCCAAGCTTAAAAATACCAAATATATTGATATTAATGAGAAAAACCCGATAATTGGTAAGGTTTTCTACATTATGTGGGAATGTAGCTTAATATACATAGACCAGCTTAATATCTGGGAAATATTTATGTAGCTGGCACATTATTTGCTTATTGTTTTTCATCCAGTGATGGATCACTGTGTCAAATTGCATTATTTAGGAAATCTGTGTGGTGTGCCAATTTTTGAAATCTAATGGGATTTGATTCCCCTAAATCAGATTTACACTGAAGCAGAGGTAGGCTCTAATATTTCATTTTAGACACTGACATGCTGCACCAGTCACGTAAGTGAATATCATCCTTTGCTGCTAGACATAAGTGCTTGTCTGAGGCATAAGGGTGTATCTGAGGCAATGACAAATAAAACATTGGTTAAACGTTATTATTTCATAGTGAGGCTTTGGTGTCAGTTTAATAAGCACTGAACTAAATAAAAACTACCAGTAATGTCTGTGAAAGGAAAGTAGTACAGCCATTGAATTTTCCCACAGGTGATATGATCACTCCTCTTTTACTGAGTCATTTTTGCTTCAGTTAGGGGTGTGCCTCTACATGCACATGTGTTTAGGCTGGAAAGAGAGCAAATGCATCATGAACAGGCTGAACAGAGAGGATAATTTTTGGCCGTGACTTGTAAAGTGACCAATTATAATGACTGTGTCACCTGCATGTATAAAATTACTCTAAGCAGTAGTTGAAACCCTGGGAATTTTCAGTTTTACTTTTTCTTTTTTTATTATAAATCTCACATGAGACAACAATAAAATTTATCCAGAGGTATAGTCCTACTATTTTCAAATTCATTGTGGTTAAGGCAAAAACATATTCAAAGATGAAGTTTTGTGTCCTACTTTCTTTTTTTTTTTTTTTTCCAGTTTTTAAGAAGCATACTAGATTGGTCATTTATATTTTTTTCTTTATTCTTTTTACAGCAGTGGAGAAAAGCCCTTATCTGCAAAGCAGTAGTTATCACTCTTCCCACTATCAGTGCAAGCTGTGTGAATGGATTTTGTGAATGTAGCATTGGAAAATAAACAGTTGCTCACAACTGTCTAGTTCAGTAGAGAAATGGAACAGGTATTTTATCGAAATTTTGGGTAGTGTGTATGTGGCATTAAACTGTGTGTTTTGAAACACAATGGTCATAATACCTGTTACAGTTACTAATGACTGTCTCTCAGGAAGGAAAAAAAAAGGCTCTGATGGGCAAGGTGCTGTACAAACCCACAGCATCTGCTCAGATATTATTACAGAACCACAGGCTGAATGGATTTGAATGAAACAGATCAATTTATTGTGCTGCTCCGTGGCAAGATTAATTGTCCCCATATTAATTCTGGAACATGTCTGTCCAACTCTTTCTTGAAGGCCCCCAAGGATGGGCTTCCCAGCTTCCCAGAAATTAAACCTAGTGTTTTCTCCACTTCCTGTTAGAGAACTTCTTTCACATTTAATAGAAATCCACGTGTAACATAAATTTCTCTTGCCGCAGTTGAAGCTTTCTTTTCCTAGCCACCACAAATATTGTAAAAGAGATTGCTCCATCTTGTAGCACCCTTGAACACTGTTATTTTAGCCCTCCTTTCCTCAGTCTCATTTTTCTTTCTGGCTAGATGACAGCAATTAATTCAGGCTATTCTTGTGTCTCTGCCATTCTGAACTCCCTCATCTTTTTCAGAAGTCTTCTTAGTGGTTTGCCTTCCCTGACATGCACCCAAAGTGGGATGCTATTCTCTAGCTGGGATGAAGCAGCAGATGAAGGACTGTGGGGTGCCTGTAGGCTCCACTCCTGTCAATGTTCCAGTGAGGTGCTTTTCTCATAACCAATTACAGAGTTTATTCATGCTCAGCTCATCCATTACAACCTCCAAGAACTATTATGAAAAATAACAGGCCTAACCCTGACTAATCACTCCCTATTTTGAATTCATGTTGCTGATTAATCCTACCTAAATGCAGTACTTTTGTTTTGGCAAGAGAGACTTAAGGTATGTTTAACAGCTAGACAGAGAGCTGAGGTAGGGAAGGATAAATTCACTTAGACAAGATCACACAGGGAGTTCGAGGAAGAGCCAGGAATCATTTCTGACTGAGCTCTGGAGGCCTCATCAGTCAGTCTCCTCCCAGGTTTTAGTGGAAAATCATGGGACTGAATACTGAAAATATAGCAGGCTCTTCATCTGACTCATCTGCAGTGGTTTTGTGGACCTCACTAATGAGACCCAACAAGATGAGTCTTTGCCAGCCATCTATTAGAATTTCCTGCATGTTTGCTCCACATGGCATCGTTTATAACTGTTTATATTGCAGACTGAAAGCAACAAGTGTTAATATTGCAAGATGTAAGTGCTATTTGAACCAGTTGCCTTGCAGACAGACAGACCACCAACCTATTGGACAGCAGAACTTTGTATTTCATCTTCTCCTGAGTCTAACAGCCATTATACTCTGATTTGTTAATGAGAGAAACAAACAGGAATGTAGAGCTAGCTCCTCTCCAGCTATATGAAAAGAGGAGGAGAAAGGTGGGATACCATGAAATTGTTAACTCTCTCTTCTTTAAGAAGGCTGGTTAGATCCAGAGTTTTCCAATGGAATCTCCCCAGATATTTCAGAAGTTGTTTGGTGTTAAGCACTCCACAGCTGGCTGTTTCACTGAGTTCTGTAATGGAAACAAAATCCTTTAAGGAATCTGAGCAGTTATCTGAATGTGAGTTGCCGAGTGATTTTTAAAATTCAGTGCTTAAAATAAAAGTAGCAAACAAGCAAAAGGAGCTGGTAACAAGTAATAAAATTGCTGAGAAATGGATGAGGTGGACATAAAGCAAAAATACAGTCTGCTGGGTAGGATACATCAGCATATAGAGTTTTATTGTGTTGGTGATGTGATTTGAAATGTTTAGCTTCACTCTCATGCTGGTGATTAGAAACATGCTTATGAAAAGAGCCAAATGCACTCTATTGGATTTTATTCTGGTTTCTAAATGGCACCCATAATTGCGGTCACCACCTTCTTTAAATATTTATGTATTTTTTTCTAGCACAATACTTTTTAAAGGATTTCCCAGCTTTATCTGTACAGTTACCAGTGGTTCCAGTTGTACCTTTTGCTGCTGTCTTCTCCCAGAATATGTGTATGCTGGATTGACAAAGTTTTATTTGGTTTCTGGTCTGGAAAAGAGCTTATCTTGCAAGTAAACCACTATTTTAAATGCTGCCAGGGCTATATATTACCTTTGGGGTAAATGTGCTTGTTTTGCTCAGCTACAGACAAAGGTCTGTCTTGGGGTAAGAGTGCAAGTGAAAATAACCACACAGGTACTTGGCAGTTTCATTTCTTCTACATACTGAGATAAGGCTTAGATTTGGCTCTTTCAGGATGCTAAAAAAATGTCCCTGGTGTATTACACGCAGTTGTAATAGTACAGATCTATTCCAGTATTAGAAGGATGAATCTTGATATTGTTTCACTCTTTCAATAAAAAATAATATATGTTTGTGTAATAGTTTGAAAGCTAAGTAGTGAGAGATTCCAAGTCAGAACTACAGTTTAACAGGAACATTAAAGGCAGAAAACACTGGCTTAAACTGACAGTCAGAATACAACCTGACACTCTGTTGGTCAGGGTGGTGGTAGCAGTCTGATGAAATGGTGGGTATGGTTCTGTTGAAGCGGTGATCCTGCAGTAAAGTCTGATCTTCCTCTGAAGGTCCAGAGGTGGTTATGGAGCTCTTGTCCTCTGGGAATCCAGTAGGTAGGGCTCCTCTGGTGTTCCAAAACCTCAGGTTATATCCAGGTAGGAATGCTTGGCTCTTACCCCTGGGCGGAGCATCTCACAATGGGATGATGTAACTTCTTTTGAGTCATGCAGTGAGACCTTGATGGCCCATTAACGGCGATAGCCCCCGGAGGGAGTTATCAGGGTTGACTCATGGAGGAGAACATAAGGAACACTGTCCCAACTGTTTTAACAGCTTATGAAGATGATGCTAGAACACATACTTTTGGTTACATTTTACATTGTAACCTAAGACAGTTTGTGTTGCATTTATCCTCACTGACCACCAAAATTCTCGCTAGACATTATTCTCTCTGTACTTTCTCAGAAAGAAGTCTGTCTGGGTGTAAATTCATCACTAATGTTTTAGCTAGAGCAGTTCCACACTATGGCTGTCCTACTATGAGTCACCTTCCTCCATTGCTGTATTGCTTCTGTGCCCTTTGGCTAAGGAGCTTCCACAACGATCTTTAAACAAGAAAGAAGAGGAACAGGGACATTCATTTAAATTACTTGTGTGCTACTTTATGATGCTTGCAGCATTCCTGTGTTATGAAATTCATGTCTGTTAATTAAAGACTCTAATATTCTTGTAATTTACCCTTAGGAGTCAATGACACAAACCCCTTGATTTTAGCAAAATATAGCTCACTGGGTAACAAAAATGGTTCTTGATGTTCCTGATACACAGTATGACTATAAAACTTGGATAAAAAGGAACCAGAACCTCTAATGGCAACATGCCCTTCTAATTAACTCTTCTTGAGATCCTATTTAATTCATTCCCAGATGGACACTAGACAATATTCTCATCACTAGAAAATAATTTTAGCGGTACAAAATAATATTTTTTTCAATTAGCAGTCACATTTATAGAAAAAAAAGATACTCTGCAGTTTTGTATTTGCAATCTGTTGGAGGGTGCAAGTAAGTGAATTTAATTTATTTATACTTGACACTGTAGTCATGCTCTCCTTTTGATAAAATAACTGAGAAAAAAAAATAAGAGGTGTGCTCTTGTGCCAATGCTTTAGCCTATTAATGAGGAGGGAATTAAGCTCTTTGTCAGTTTGCTGTTTTCTAGTTTTGCTTTGGCAATTGGCATACATGATGCATGTAAACCCTCAGCATTCCCTGTGCTTCCATGCCTCCAGGCTGTGGTCACAATGCAGCCTTGGAATTCCTCAATGCCTCTTTTATCTTTCTTGCTTCCTCCATAGTGTTAACATCTTCCACAGTCCAGAGGACCTGGGTGATGTTTGTTTCATTTTCTTCTCCCCTAATCTGTTAGTCTTCATCTCCTTTCTTCTTTCTCTTACTGAATAGTAAACTATGAATTTTCATCTTTCAACTCACATTCACTTGTCTTCCTTCTTCTGCTTTATCAGTACTTCTGGCTATTCTTCCCCTCCCTATATTAGGTCCTCCTGTGGCCTTCTCTAAAGGGCAGCTGTGTAAACCTACTTCTCCCATCCTTTGGCACCTCATTATTTTTTGCTTTCCACAAAATAAGTCACTAGGCATGTCAGCAGTGTTATATATAAGTTGGTTGTAATTCGTGCTTGTATATATGTTGGTTACAACCCGGGCTTGTGTGTGTTATATACTAGTTGTTGTTATATAAGTTAGTTTTAATTCATGCTTGTGTTATGACCTGTGCTGGTGTATGTTATGTATATTAGTCGCAATCCATGCTTGTTCACAAATATGAGTTAAGCCTCAATATATGAAAATGGAAAATTTCTCTGAAAAAGTCAAAGCCAGAAACTAAGGAAAACCAGCTCTGTGGTACAGACAAAAGGCGAACACTCCCCTCCGGTTCGTGATTAACATATACAAAGGCCGAATTCCTGGGGAACAAGAACGTATCTGGAACATCAGCTCTCCGCCCAAGATACAATGGACTGCCCGGCACTGGTGATGGGTGATAATCACCCTCGCCCAGAATATCGAAACAAGCCATTAACACGGATGGACAGTCTACTCCACCTAGGAGCCTCCATTGTCCCACCCAGAACTGAAAAGAAACACCCCGGAAAATCTCTGTTCTATCTGAAATTCTGAAGGGAGAAGGCTCCGGGACTATGTCGTGTAGCCAGAGGCAAGAAAAACGGTATAAATACAGACTAATCCAAACCAACCTCGGTGAACAGGGGAATTTGGTGTGCCAGAGGCCGGTTCTGTGCAGTTCACCCAGCACTGATTCCTAGGCTCGACGCTCCGCATTTCCTTCAATGGTGGCGTTTGTTGTTTAGGCCAATATTTTGGCAAATTAATAAAACTTAATTTTTCTTTATTATAAAAATTGGCTTATCATTTATAACAAGCAGGTTACTCTTACATTAGCAGGAGGGGACAAGAGTACGAGACTTCGATGGAAGTGGCTGACAGCTTCTAGATCTACTGGAAAGTTAATACAGAGCTATTTGAAAAAAGTGGAGGTATACTTCTTTAGATAAATTAAGCTCATTCTCTTCTTAGTTTTTGCTGAATTTTCTCTGGTTCTGTACCTTCATTTGACATTTTGGTATGGATCATATGCCAGACCAAAAACCAAGACCAGACTGCTGAGTACAAGACTGAATATATTACTTCTCACAGAGACTAGGCTGGTAGGTACATTAAAAGACTGAATATATTGCTTTTTGCAGAGACTAAGCTAGTAGGTACATAGTCATTAGCAGACTTCTGAATTGCTGTTGAAATCTAACTTCAATAGTGTGATTTTAATCCAAGTCAAGTCTTCTGCACATTTAGACCTAGAAACTTCCCTGGATTTTTCAGTTTGATATTTTTGAGAGAGAGAGANNNNAGAAAGAAAGAAAAAGAAAGAAAGAAAGAAAGAAAGAAAGAAAGAAAGAAAGAAAGAAAGAAAGAAAGAAAGAAAGAAAGAAAGAAAGAAAGAAAGAAAGAAAGAAAGAAAGAAAGAAAGAAAGAAAGAAAGAAAGAAAGAAAGAAAGAAAGAAAATAAATTTAAATATTGCCTTGCTTGGCCATTTCTTAAACTGTAGAGTAAACATGCACCTGACTGATAGGAAAGATGGGTGCCAAGGTCTTTACAAACAACTCAATGGGTGAACGTCTTTAGGAGAAATGGGTGTTAATGTCTTCGAAATGGGTCTTAATGTCTCTACAGAACCCAGACTGTTGGACCAGGCAGTTTGAACTCCTGAACTAATTTAGGGTAATAGGACAAATGGGTCCACGCAAAGTCCACTGCAGACTGAACTTCCGAATGTTGGGGGAAAATGACATGTTCAAGGTGGGAATATGTAGTAGGCGGTTCAGAAATGCTGTACCTTTCAGCCAATAGGGAAAAGATGAGGGCAACATGCAGCCAGGAGTTTAGGATAAAAGGAGGCCACAACCTCCAAAACCTTGAGAGAAACCCCACGGCGGTATGCCCCAGTGGTCTCTCTCCCTTTATTTGAATACAGTTGCAGGACTCCCCTGTCTCCTTTATGGACACTGGCTTTTCATAGTGTGACTCTCCATACATGAATAATAACTAAAAAAGCAAACGAGAAGTTTAACAATAAAAAAAACCCCAAACCACCAACCCAAAACCCTGCAGCTTTTTCAGTGCAAGCTAATCTTGACATGTTCTCTATAGAAGTAAATTTAAATTTCTGACCTCTCTAATGTGTTTTTTAACCTCTACCACACACTCATTGCCTGCCACATTTCCTAATATCATTGAAACTTATAAAAGCATCAAAGTAGTTTTACTGGAAGAATTGAATTGAGGAACACTTTGCTCTAAAAATGTCAAAACTTAAAATACATGTTAAAGGTTGATCCATTGGAAATCAGTAACCCCCCTACATGTTTGCAGTTGTATGTTTGTTGTGCTTTCAACTCAGATGGAAATTAAACTACACTCAATCACTTCCCTTCCCCAATCCCTCTGCTGAGAGAATGACAAAAGCCAGAGTTTCTCAGTTGAGGTGAGAACAATTTACTTGAAAACAGCAATGATACAAAAAATGAACAGCAACAATATTAACAACAAACTTATATGAAAGAGAGGGTGATTTATATACAAAAAGGTGCTCACCACTCCAACACAGCTCTGCAGGGCCACTGAGACAAAGACAAAATGGAGGACGCTACTGGACCCAGCACCATGTGGCCTCCTGAGACAAAGGAGACAATGACAGATGCCACTGCACCCAGCATTCCCCTTCCCTGAATCTGAGACAGTGAAAACCAATGACACACAAATCCTTCAAACTGGATTGTCCGTGTCACACTGCTTCTGGACTGTCCACACCAACCACTCCACTCCACAGAGCTTCCTCTGGGACCAGCACACACACCTGGTTGGGCTTAGCTGCGCTCAGCAGTGTTTGGCTGGGCTGGGCTCAGCCAGGCTTGGCTCAGCTCAGCTTCATCCACCACCTTGCCCCCCAAGAAAAAGGAACAAAATCACACTGCTTCTGCTCTGCATTCACCTTTCCTACTCCCTGAAGCCACACCTCCAGCAATGCTGTGATTCAATGCCCGCATAGCTCTGAGCTCCACCCTCCAACTGGCAACTGCAAGAAAACCAGAACAATGTTGAAGGCAGTTGTGTGTGTCTTAATGATAGGTATTTATTTCATCATTAACAGAAGAAGGTATCATAATATAGCAAGATATTTATAAGTGCCCTATCCCTGAAGTCTTCAAGGCCAAGCTAGACAGGGCTTTGAGCAGCCTGGTCTATCTGAAGGTGTCCCTGACCATGGCAGAGCCTTTAAGGTCCCTTCCAACTGGCTCATAGTGTTGAATGCCTTGTATACTGGGTATTGCAGTCATGTGGTAGCATTGTCATACTGCTTACTGATAGCACGTTTCTGTGTGAAAACAGTGGAGACAAAATTGTTTGGAAATGTTTTAATGTTAGGGAGTTTCCCAGATTCAGATCTGAGCTGCTGCTGTCAGATCTTGCAGTTAGAAGTGTGGAAATCCGCTATATCTGGTAAAATTTATGCTATCTTCACTACAAGTCCAATAAGGCCACCTAGTCTTGAGAGCCTGCCATCACCTTATGAAATCTCACGTACTTGGCTGCTTCTGCATGCAAGACATGCCTCCTCTTAAATCTGGCCATGGTTCAGATGCCAGTTCTCCCTGGGTTAAATTTACCTCTGGGTTTGAACAAACCTTCAGTGGGACAGAACATCCACCCATCCCTACTGTTTTCACCCCTGCAGAGTGTCAGAAGGACAGGGCTCTCTTTCCCCTTCCTCCTGCTCCTAATTCCCTGGCTGCTCATTCCTTTAAGAAGTGGATTCATTGCAGGCTTTTCGTGGGTCCTTGGTTTTCATCGAGTGGCTTGCAGTCATGTCTCATCCAGACTGACTTCAGCTCTGCCAAGGTCTTTAAAGGCTGACAGCAAAGTACTCCCAGAAAGCAGCTGTAGTGATGCCATGGTGCTGTACATGCAGCTTTTCAATGTGACAGCACTACCAAATATTTCTGCCAGTAGCAATAGCAACACAGAGAAAGCTGATTCAAAAGCAGGCTGCAAATTGCATTTGGTAAGGGCTTTGAGATATCTTGCAGACAAGAAGTAAAAGGATTAAGGGATAGCAATAAGCAAAAAATTGCTAGTAAAAGGACAAGTGCAAGGTGCTACAAGTGCATCAGAATAATCAGCTTTACAAGTACCAACCTGGTTTTTCTTCATTGACCTTTGATGTCCAAATTCCTGCGTTGTCTCATTGCAACACGGCAGCAAGCAAACAAGCGTTGTTTGACAACACAAGGAAGTCCAAGGGAAGTTAAAACTGTACTCTCAAATCTCATGACCTTGTTTGCCAAATGTGTGTGGTGATGGTCAAGGAGCAGGTGTTGAAAACACTATGGGGATTTTTTCCCAAGGAAAAACTAAGCATGAGAATAAGGTGGATGTGTCTGAAACTCCATTTTGCTTTGTACATATTAGTAGTGGATTAGAGAGGGTTGAAGTTGGAAATGCAACTCTGGCAGTCTAGATATCTGAAGAAATATAAGATGTTCTATATTCTGAACTATACTCTTGGTAAGATGAGTTTTTTACAAATTCAGACTATTTTGTTGTTAGTGAATGCAATGTTAAAATACACACAGCATTGTTGTTATGGTAAGCAAAGGAGCAGTAACTCTATCACAAATCTTAGTTCTTCAAGAGTGGTATCTTTGTAGCTTTCTCTCTTTCCCTTCCACCTTGCCCCCTTCCCCTTTATATTAGGGGATATGCTTACTCCTCACCTGTACATTACCAGTTTTGGCCATCTGCATGGGGCAATTCCATTTAGTCTACTGCCTACCAGGACAACTGTTTTGGGTCAGGGAATCTCCAGGCAAGATGGATCAAACATGGCACCTCCATGAGTGTCTTGTTTTGAAAGACAGGTGTCTGCCAAGGAAGGCAGGAGCCTCCCTTGGAATGGAAAATGTAACCCCCTTCCCTCCAAATTATTATAATTTTGAAATTAAGGGGCTTTCAGGTAAAGATAGGAGGAATAGGAATAACAGCTCTTTACTAATA
>VYXC01011202.1:145074-205776 GCA_013397175.1 Platysteira castanea | reverse complement strand
GCTGAGCCTGTTTAGCCCTTGAAATGTTTCTCCCAGTCCTCATCTCACTCATGAAGTGTTCCTTAATTTTTTTTTCCTTTTCCCTCCTCTGCCCAGCTGTGGCAGGAGAGGGTGAGCGAGCGGCTCTCGTGGGTACCTGGCACTGGGCCAGTGTCAAACCACAATAGCATTAAGTTCCACCAAAATTTCATTTGATAAAGAGGATTTAGTAAAAAAAAAGAAAAAAAAAATCTACTTTCTAATCCATATGTGATACTAAAGCCAGTCTGGAATACAAATGCTCTAGTGCTGAACATTTCCCTGGTACAATAGTTGCAGGATCTGGTCATTAAAACACTGCACTGAGATGCAGAAATCTGGATTTCAACTCACGGCTGTGTCACAGAATTCCTCAGCAAGTCTGAGATGTTATTTAATCCCTTTGTGAACAACATATTCAATGAAGTTTATTATTTTCTGTATAATATCCATCATGCACTTACTGAATCTAGCAAAACAGGGTTTGAATCACATTTCAATCCCCAAAGTGCCTCTGTAGTATTGAGTTCTGACACCAATTCCTCACCATGGGAAGCCAGCTGGCAAAGGAAGCTGTGGTTAAAAAATATGCCTGCAAGTGTCTTTCTACAAATCCAATTAAAAACTGGCTGCCCTATCAGTAAGAAAGGGATATATTCAGCTCTGTTGAACAATTCTGATAAAATCCTATTGACGAGGTAAAATTCACAGTGCCAGCTCCACAGACCTGGTGTAATTCACCAAGTGCTGCTAGAATGGCAGTTCTGTAAGACCTGAAGGCCCGGAGTCTGTCATAGGATACATCAGGCACCAAGTCACAGAGCCACAAGCCAACAGCAGTAAGAAAAGCACATCGTTTCGCCCAACCACCCAAAAAAGTATTGTTTCCTGCCTGGCATATCACAGTACACAAGAAGACACCAGTTCTCCAAACTGCCATAAAGGCAAAACAAAAAGAATCCTCATGCTTTGATTATGCATGAGCTTGGTTCCAATGAGAAGAGCTGTATTAATGAAATGCCTTTGATATTTACATAGACACTGCACTAATTTCCATAGGGACAGCTCTTTTCCAGGGATGTTAAACACTCGGCTGATGGCAAAACAAGCAGGACCATAAGAAAAGGAAATGATGAAGTCAGTTTTCCTGTGGGTTTGTGTGACAGCTGGTTTCCAGTGAGGTGCAAACTTGAATTTAAAATTTTCTTTAGGCTACAATTCTCACAACAGAGCTTTTTCACTTGCAGCTCTGATGCCTAATAAAGGTTATACCTGTGACGCTCTTTTCTCAGCAGAGCATTTATGAACCCCCTCTCCTGCACTGTGGAGGCTGTTACCTTTCTGCTCAGATTTGGATTAAACTGGCCAACAGATCCACAGCTGGAATGGGAAAAAGATGGAAGACAAACAAGGATGGTAGAATTGTTCATGATCACATAGGCCTTAATCCCTCATGAACCTAGTAAGATATCATGAAGTAGCATGTAAAGCCCAGTTATCTTAACCTTTCTCATAAAGCCTCCAAAGTTCTTAAAGCTGGTTCAATAAATAAACAGAAATATTCAAAGTACAAGTGGAAAATGAACAACAGTGAGAGATGATGGGAGAGACTTCTATATATAAGTACAGAATTAGTGCTTTGCACTATTTCTGCCTCAGTATGTTAACCTTTCTCTCTCTGCCCTCCACTTCCCTTTAGTTACTCACCATGAAATAAGTCTTTTAATTGCTATGTAACTAAAGCTCTCTTTCTGGCAGATTGACTGAGAAGGCCAAGCTGGTGTCTGGGGACTCCAGGCCCTTTGGTGACAGTTTTAATTCTGGTCAGAGCAGAAAAGTCAATAAATCATTCTCGCAGAAGTTGTTACTGACCCTGAGCAAGCCCTGGGAGGAGAGATGCAATCTCTATTCACTAGGAAATAAAGACTTGTTCATTTTTAAAATTTTTTTTAACTTTCAGAGACAAAACAAAGAAGTAAAAGAGAAAAGAGAGAAGGTTCAAGAAAGGCAGGAAGGTCAAAGTCCAGCTTTGACCAACTAGAAGAGAACATTCTAAAAAGTTGCTTGATGGACTGAGCTCTGACTCATCTGAAGCAGAGCTGCACTGCCAGTATTTCAGGACACTGACCCAAACCCCAAGAAGGCAATAACATACAACCAGTCTTCCTGCTTTGTCCTCATGTGTTTTGTCTTTTTCTTGACCATCTATGAGCTTCCATCAGTCAAATTAATTTTTTCTTCTTCGAGATTTAGGCAGAGGTTTTTTGGGGTTTTTTTTTAGGTAGACCAAGAATATTTTTAGGGAATCAGCAGAAATGTTTCAGTTAATACTAGGTAAGGCATCCTCTCAGAGACTGCAAATAAATAGTAATTAATCACATGATTTTCCCCTCCTCTCCAATCCTCTTTGTGGTCTTTGGTGACAGTAGCTGTTACACCTCCAACCTGTTTATATCCACATTCACCCTGTGAAACTTCACCAGACTCTGTGAGATTTACTTTTAACTGATAGAACACGTAGATTTCCAACTTTATTTTCTATTTTAAAGGATATTTTAAAGTGATGTGTTCCAGCAGAACAGGGAATTTATTTGGAATCCCCGAGTCATCAGAAGAGCAGGAAATGAAGATCAGTGACCCTGGGTATACAAGTTTCCAACGCCAAGCAAATTATTGTCAAGGTGCTTGCTATCATGTTAGTACCACAATGACAAGACTCCTTCAGAAATATCAGTAAGTAGGTAAACATTTTGTCACAAGTGTAAAAACTAATGTGTTTCGACATCATTTCATGCTCACACTGCATTTATTTTATATGGTTGTGTCTGACCTTCCCTTTGACCAATATGGATTTTAGCACTGGCTTTGCTGGAAACAGGAATAAGTGAACAAAGACCCAAAACAACCTTAGTACGGTGTAAAAGGAAAAACTGAAGTGATGAAGATTTTCAGCAAAAAAAGAGCTAGTTACAAAGGATAAATGCAGCAGGTATCAGCAGTTACTGCTATAATCCCACATTGTTTCACTTGAGAGAAAGATTAATTCTCCGCTGCACTTGGCATATCTAAAAAATTACAACGTCCAGTCTAAGTCACAGCAGAGGTAAAGAAAACAAACCCAGCACATCCATGCTTTATTATCGCTTCACTTCATCATCGACTAGAACACAAGAAAATCAATAAGAATCCTATAAGAACACATCCACCATAATAAAATATGTGGCTTACATATATCAAATCCTAACAAGTGCGCTTGCATGCTCAGTAGAGAAAATCACTTCATAAAACAATCCCACGAGAGTACTGAAAAACGAAAAAGGTGTCTAAGGAGGGGACAAAACTGAATGATATATCCATGGGACAAGGAGATAGCTGTAAGAACTCATCATCAATATAATGGACTTGACAGGCCAATGTTTCTATCCATTATTCTAAACCTTAGATAACTTCTTACCTCCAAAGAACCATATGCATTTAGTTTGTTCATTGCCCTGCACAACAGGAATTTCCGTTTACCAAATCTACAAATTTACTAATCCTTTTAATCAAAAAGACTTCTCTGTTATTTGAAGATATATTTTTTAGTGTTTCCCTATGTTAAAGACTAGTATTCTAACCCAGGATCTTTCTCAAGTGGTTACCTACAATCCCCTTCAGAATTAGCTTCTACTGACTTCCAGTATGCAAGCCAAGATATTAAAAAACAACCACATTAATTTTTAAGCAATAGTACCCTATTCCTGTAATTACTAAGATTACTGACTAGGAGAGAGTGGACAAGATTTATCTTTTTTGTTTGTGGTTTTAAAATTCATTTTCCTGTCTTCTCCAGTTTGTTTGGCAGGTTTAGCAACTTCTTTATGTGTAGCCCTTTTTTTGGAAGTTTGTGTCCTTTCCTAGTCATCAAAAAATCATTTGGTGAAAAATACTACAAGTATAACTGAGACATAAGATTTTTCAGCAAGGAAGACATAATGAAGAAAAATAAAGAAGAAAGAGTAGGCCTGAGAATTGCCTTGGTATTGTGGCTTATGTACCTTTCCAAAAGACCTAGCTTAAAAGATAAAAAAATTTGAAGAGTAAAGAATAAATAAATAATTTAAGTCGCACCATTAAACTGTCCTTTACTAGCATGTTGTTTTCCTAATCAGTTAAAACACAAATTCAAAGTGAGAGTGCCCCTTGAATGTTCACCTATTCCAATTTCCTTGATCTTGGATACTGCCTCGTATTCCCGACTGCTTTTACAACATCCTTTTATTGAGCTTTCTTTACACTGTAGTCCCATAAGGCCAGAGAGACTCCTCAAATCAATTCTCAGTGCACCTGAATCAATTTCTAAAGCTCACCATGTCAAGGGAGCAACCTTTTTTGAGACTAGAGCAGTCATATGAGTTTCTAATATAGTGCATTAAATTTCTTCTGTAATTCAGTGTCAGGCTTTAAACCTACTGCAGACAGTAGATATAACATATACTTGTAAAAACAGAGAGTAGGGTATAAACTTGCATTACAGGTATTATAGCACACATTTGACACAATAGTTCCCTTCCACTGTGAAAACAACAATGGAATAGTTCAAATTTCTCAGCAAGATCCTGACATTTGGGCACAACTCCTCACAAAGCACAAGCTTGTGAATTAGTTTTACATCACAGAAACACGACTTGAAACTTTAGTAAGGATATTTAAAGATAAAGAACAAAACCCACTGATCCTTTGGATTCAGGGCAAGATTCCAGAGGATTCACTAGTGTACCCAGGATGATGACCTGGTTTCCGTCACTTAAGGAGGGGAAATAACACACAATGTATTAACAAAAGAAGTCTAGAGAAACAAAGTGTGGCACCTCTGTGATCTTCTAGCATCTGAGCCGGGCACACAACTCATTCAGGAACTCTGTTCTCCAAGAAGCAAACCAGCAGGTGCTATTAGTCCCACTCTCTCAATTCTCATCTCCCCAATAAGAAGAGCAAATTACGATGATTTAGTTTGCTCTCAAAACAGTTCCTAAGTGTCTGCTCTGCCTATGTTTGCTCCTGAATATGCCATTATTCATTCTCTACTTTTCTCTGCAGAACCATATTTGCGCCGTATTTACTATAATACTCTCAAAGGACAGGAAAATGGATCATTTGCCTCTTTCCTCCAGCACCTAATTGTAAGACCCAGCAGTACTTCCCTGCTTACTAACAACACAAAAGTGTCATTCCTATATCCAATTAAGAAAGAAGGTACTCCAAGCTCATGAAGAGAAACTTTAATTACACAGAGGCTTTGAAAGATCTCTCTATATAGATTTAATATTCTTAAATGTGCTGCTCATTAATAACTCAATGTGAAAAAAACAGCACATTTTTATTACTTTAATGTTATTTACAAAATAAATTGAAGGTCTGCAAATGTAGCAAATTACTCCTGTTTTTTGCTCAAATATTGAATACTGGTTGTAAGTCACATGCCTCAAAACAGTATTTAATTAAAAACACTTAGGAACAGAAGACAACTTTAGAAAAGAAGACAAACCAAGGTGTTGCATTTGCCTATTGCTATTTTCCCCAGTTCTGTTTAGTTTAAGTAGAGTAGTTCTTCCTTTTCAGGAGCTCCAAATTCTTTCCCCATTAATAAATAAACAAAAATCTTTCAGCGTTTTATGTTAGGTGAATATGTTTAATTATATACCTGGATTTTGTGTATGTGTGTGCATTTAAATGTACAAATATGTACATATATACTTATGCTCTTATCTACACAAAAGAGAGAGAGAAGTGGGGAAAGAGGCACATGGATAAAGACTTCCTATTTCTTCCTTACACGTTTCCGGCATCAAGTCCAAATGCAATGAAAACTGATCTTCTAAAAAATGGCTGGGATGAGTATTAGTGTAAAGTTGATGCTTGAGTAACAGAGCAGATGCAGAAATTAACTGTGACCAGGAGGAAGCTTTTCTCTCCCAAGTTCCCAACCCAAAACCAGCTTCTGCTTCTTGTTGGAAGCAATACAAAAATCCCCGGTAACCTCTGGGGGATTCTTACCCTTCATTTTATTTGAAAGGTGTTGTCCATGGCAGGTCAGTTTGACTAAAGGATTCTGCTTTGGAATAAAAACCCAAGGAGCTTTTCCTGGTTCTCATCATTCAATGGCTCAGCTGGAGTCACGTCATGGTGGTTTTTAATCCCATCACAACACAATACCAAAACAGCAAGAGAGAACCCACGTACTTGGATGAGCTTTGCAGCCAAAAATCTGGCACTGTACGCAATGTGTCTTAAAACACATCTTTGAATCCATTTTCAACTAATGACCCATTTTAATGGTAAGAGAGACTATACTGCTCTGATTCAAACACAGCAAAGCATAAAAGTCCCCTTCCAGTCAAATATGAAGGTACATTGCTACACTTTCATGGCTGAGCACAACCATGACTGCTCCCTAACCTTCATGTTTCCATAAGAAGATGTATCACTACCAGTCTCTGCTTCCCGCTTCAAAAACTTCTCACACTCTGTAAGCAGCCAGAGAGGTGACATTTTATAATTTATCTGCTCTGAATTTTTTGTAATTATGTTTATTTTCATACCTTGTTTTACACAAAGCAATTACTACCTTCTGGAAAGCTTCACACATCACTTGGCTCTCAGTAGATTAAGTCCCTTGAAGTGGGTTTATACGCACAGGAAAACCCTCAATTCCCTCCACACAGGAGAGTTGTTACATTGGTTTGTCAAGTGCCTCCCTAAAACCCCGAGGTTGTTTTCTAAGTTGGGTGGGGAGGTAATCGATTACTGCAGAGTAAAAGGAGACTTCCCTTCTCCCACAGCAGCTTACACTGACACCAGTCACTGGCTATGGCTTTCTCCTTTCTCTGTGTTCCTGAAGTCCACACCCAAACAGAGTAAGATAACTGCAATGAAAGTGGGGATAATGGGGGATAATAGAATGGAGCTGAGAGTTTGACAGCCCATGCTGGCAGGGAAAGAAATTAAGAGGACATTCCTGGCCAGAAGTGACACAGGTACAAGTTAGAACAAGAACATCAATTTCTTCCCCCTTTGTCTTAACCAAGAAATTATTCAGCAAAATGGGTAGCCACATTATAATCTTTTTATTACTGTTAGCAACCTAAGTATTTGAACAAATCTTATGGCAAACTCTAGTTAACAGGAAAGATTTTACTTCCAGGAACAGTTTTAGTTCCACTGTTGCCACCCTGCTCCTTCTATTTTTGCACGAAAAAGGAGAAGGGATGATGCATAAAGGAGTATGTCTAGAAAAGTACATGGAGTGCTGTTGGTTTGTCCTTCTGGTGGTCTGCAACACGATACCACAAATGCAAGGGGACACAAACAGCAGGAAAAACAGTGGCTAAACAGGTGAATTGAGGAAAAAGAGTTGGATTTCTCACTCCAAGCATGCAGCACTAATTCCATTTCATAAATGCTGACTGGCTTAACCTCAAAACTCCTAACCTCCTTCCAAATTATGCCACATCCACTTCTCAGAATCTCTCTGTTTCAGTGCTTACAAATACACTCATTTTAACTCATGCAGTCACTCAAACATTTCTGCAGGCACTAAGATGTCAGGCAGTGTCAATGTACACAGTATTGCAGTTACACTGATGTAGAAAAACAGGAGAGTCACCACTGCACAATATTACAGGTCCCTCTAATATTTGTATTTTATTTTAGAGTTCCCAGAACACCTGTAAGAATGAACTCCTACAAATTTCATCCATGTTCAATAATCACTACACGCAAAATCTTGAAGAACTCATGCTTAGGCACCATACACACCAAGGACCACAGAATCAGGTACAGGAGGATACACAAAGATAGCAACTTCCCTTTTTCACACCTAATTACAGTCTCAGGTGTTTCAAAAGAAGCAACCACAGCATGGAAAGAGATCTTTTTGTATGCAAAGAAAGTATACAGAGAGGTAAAAATATGCAATCCCAATCAGCCGTTACTGCAGATCTCCAGAATTATTTCTGAATATTTTAGCCAGCAAACACACCATTCAAAGCAACACAGGCATAACAATTTCACTGAAGGCAAAGTTTGCAGTGCATTTCTTGCTGTGGTCTTATAAGAACACAGAAATCCAGTAACCTGAATGGGGCTCTGGACACAACAGGGTTCGCCCACAACTAAAGGGGACCATGTAATTGGGACTAATTTTAGGACAAGTTGCATACATCCAAGTAGGAGGTGTGGGGGAGATGACTGGAAATACACACCACAAAACTTAGCTTTCCTTTACACAAGGGCATTTTACCTACAGTGCCATTAATGATTTACAAAGAGATTTTATAATTCCCATGTCTCCAGAAGCTTATGTTCCAGGTTCAATAAGCTAATAATACTCCTTGGAAACATTAAATTTACAACAGCTATTTTAAGAAGTAAAGAAGCCTTAGAAAGAAAGACTACAGAACAGAACCTTACAATGATACAAAATATAATACCCCTTTAATGCTACTTGGCACAGCAGAAGACACTTATATTCCAGTAAAAATAAAAAATAGCTAGCACTTCACCAAGTGTCTAAAAGCTCTTTAAAAATTCAATGCTGCATATGCAATAAGCATTTCGATTGTCACCCAGGACAGAAATGTTGTTGCATATGAAGCAGTACCTGACAGCTATTTAATAACATTTGACATGATACAACAATGTGTTTTGCTTTGTTTGTTTAAGGACAGATTTGACAGATATTTGGTCATAACTACAAAACCAAAACTAAGGGTTTTGAGTAAAAAAATCCATTGAAGGCTTTTGTCCACTGACACCCATAAACAGGGCTGTCAAGGTGAAACAATACATCAAAAACTGCCAAATAAGAAATAATTTAGAAGAAGGAACAGAGAAAGGAAAAGCAGATAAGTATGGAGGAGATATCAGAAACTCCAATACTCACCTAAGGGAGACATTTATGTGCCACACTGCTAAATCTACAGGAGCCAGCCAAACCCAAGCCAGACACAGGTCACCAATGTTACTAACAGGAGTAGTAACAACTATATTTATGCTTGGAGTTGCTAAAGGCTAACTAAAAAATGGTTACAGCGTCTGCTTATAGTGCTAGGCACTCTGCAAGTAGTGAAACACAGCTGGGATTGCTCCCCAAGTCTAACAGAAGACAGTAAGCACAACAGCGGAAAGGCGGAAGATACAATGAGCACAGCGAGGGCTTGCAATCACCTGGACACTTTGAGGAACACGGGGCAGGGGGCTGTGTTTCCTTCAAAGAGGACACCTAAGCGCAAAGCTGAGGGCAGGGAGGAGCCCGGGTTCAGGCGATGCGGCGAGGATGGATGAGGAGAAACTGAGCCAAGCTGCGAGCACACCAGCGGTGCGGACAGCGCCGGCTGCTCCGGGCGAGGCCCGGCCGGAGCGGTGCCGCCTGTGCAGCTGCCGCTCGCAGCTGGGGCCGCCGCCGCGCAGCTGCTTCCCCCGGCCAGAGCCAGGCTGTGCCGGGAGAGGCACGGCCACGGCCCTGCCGCTACCTCCAGAGCCAGGCTGTGCCGGGAGAGGCACGGCCACGGCCCCGCCGCTACCTCCAGAGCCAGGCTGTGCCGGGGGAGGCACGGCCACGGCCCCGCCGCTACCTGCAGAGCCAGGCTGTGCCGGGGGAGGCACGGCCACGGCCCTGCCGCTACCTGCAGAGCCAGGCTGTGCCGGGGGAGGCACGGCCACGGCCCTGCCGCTACCTGCAGAGCCAGGCTGTGCCGGGGGAGGCACGGCCACGGCCCTGCCGCTACCTGCAGAGCCACGGCCCGCGGCTGCCAGTCCCACAAGGAGACCGGCAACGCGGTTCAGCCCGGGTTTGATTCTGCCTTGGGTCTCTCATTTGATTCCGGTCACTCCATTCCTAAAAGAGATATTGGTGCAACTTGAAGGTTTTCAGTTATGGAAAGTATTATCTGCCTGGAAGGACTGTTCTGCGGATATTTAAAATTAAACAAAACCAAAAAGACTGGATATTCGCCGCTTGCCTAATAGTGAATGACGAAAGAAAGTAGAATAAATGAAGACTGAAGAATAAATAAATTAGAAATGTAAGAAAATACATGCACCAACTGCCGAAAGGAATTATTTACTGTGGTAAATGCAAGTATGAATGACAGGGAAAAAAAGAAAAATGTGGCAATGCAGACAACTATAACATGCAGGAAAGAAACAGAAACTGCAAAACAGTCTCCAGAGCAAAAGAAGAAAGTTCCAATATTCAAAATTCTTCAAAGCAAGTGTAGGCAAAAGAATGTTTAAATGATGAGAAGAAATGTCTCCATTTTGTACAAAATATAAGAACCCTCCAATGACAGAGGGCTGTCTGGACAACCCAAGGCAGCTTGTCTAACACCTATTTGCTGATTACAATTTGATTGAAAATAGCGCATTGCAGACTACCCAAATGCAACTGAACACCAGTATTTGCTAAGACCTTGGGTTAATCCCTCTTAAAATAATGCTGTTGAATAACCTCAGAACTTAAAATATCTACATAACAGTAAACTGGAGCACTCAGAAATTCAAATACACTTACGCTGCATATTTCAAAGTTTAGAAGACAACTCTTAAAGAGGAAAAATGTATTCTTACCATTACTACACTACTTCAAAGTTCCTAATTTGATGCTTCTCACATCAGAAACACATTGGAAATTCATAATGTTCCTTTAAATGGGAATTTACAAAAAAGAATTCATGGCATATATCCAATAACTTAGTTCAACATCATTATTTCTTTTATACCGTAGCTTGATTAAATATCTGGAAGATTAAAAAAGAAAGAAAAATAAATCAAGCTCTGTAGTATAAAGGGTGATGCTAAGAAATTTTTTTTTCTAACATAATGAGATCATACCATTAAGGCTCCATTGCTTGCAACTTACAAGTAATTTTCTTGCTTTATGGGATATTGTCCTTCATTCATACACACACTCCATTATGCATTATAGATAACGTATATAGGGGACTAAATGGAAGAAATTGCAGTAGGCATTTCCACAAGATAATGGAACGGATATATGATACAAGGGAGACTCAGCATGGATGAAGAAATCCGCTTATCAGGCCCTGCACAGTATTCCAGCTATTTATGTAAAGTTTAAGCATTGTTATCTGGAGAAGGGGGGAAGAAGGGGGGGCTCACAGCAGAACAAGGTTATTCATTTGCCTTAGTAAGCCTGTGTGATAAACCCTTCCTCACATTCCCCACATCCCTAACTTTCAAAGACGTGGCTTCACTGAGACTCTGGGCTCTCTTTTGAAGTTTTACTAACAGTAAGAATGATGTTGTAGATGCCATTACTACATAATATTGTAAAGGTGCAGGACTGAGTGGGAACAGAAGCAGGAAATTTTTAAAGGATATATTTAAATAGAAGCCAAGATATTCTACCACTAAAAAATCCATAATCCTGTTAGAGCTCTCTTTATTGTCAGCTATCCACAACTCCAAATTCAAGTTCTCTTGCTGAGGAATAAATAAAGAAACCTCCTCTCTGGAACAATACATACTATTCAGCTTTTCTTATCATGGGAGAGGTTTAATCCAAACCATTTTGGATCTCTATTCCCTCCATTGAATTTAATAATATCTGGAAAAGGCTTCTGGAATTTAGCCTAATCTCACAGGCTTAGCTAAGACAAGAATCACTAAAATTTAAAGACTGAACCTGCCTTTGTACATGAATTATTACTCAAGGGATGTTTTCCTGGCAAATTAGGATTCTGGACTGGGTCTCTTTTCCACCAGATAGTCATTTCCACTCTAATTCCCAGTACTTCAGTCTGTAAATTTCAAAGAGCTCTTCAGTACTGAAACAATTTATGGGGATGAAGGGAATCTACAAGTGAAGAACTAAGCCCTAAAGGTCTTATCTGTTTCACTTGACCAGAACTACTTCACCAGCAGGCAGCATAGCACATAGATGTTCCCACTTTTCACTTCACTTTTCTCAGTAACATCTGGTCACAAAACTCCATAGGAAAATTTCAAAGCAATGGCAAAACGTGGCAGAATGCTTAGCAAATAAATTTAACAGGGCTTCACAACTTACAGAAAAGAGCATTTCTTAAACACTGACTGCCAGCATCTCAACTTTTAATACCTGGTTTATGACCTTCACAGGCACTCTGATACACAAACCAAAGAGCATGTGACCTTATTATGTCATCCAGTGTCCAAAACATGGGATTATCTTCTTCTTAGAACTTGTGTGCACTGAGGAGTTTTGCTACTGATATCAACAGTTCTCCTTTACAAGCCTCTTGAATCAGCAGTCACTCTCCATGGTTTTTTTTATAAATGTTGTCAAGTACAGACAGGTTTAAGAAAACTCCTTCTGTCAACAATGTCTCCCCTCTTCTCCATGCTTGGGTTTTCAATTGCAATGAGTTAACATCCCAATGATAATAAAACTTAATTAAAAATATAGGCATTGTCAACAATGGACACACATCCATCACTAACTTCTGAACCTTCCAAACCGCCTGCCACTTTAAAATAATGTTAGGAGAAGAAATCTAAAGGACAACGAAATTTATAGGATATAGTGAAGCAAATGATCACGAACAAGTAACTCCTTCATTAAAAAAACAAAACAAAACAAACAAAAACCCCCAACAAAATAAAATCAGCTCTTCCATTGGCTTCTCGATTGTTGGTGTGAGGTGTGGTGGTATTGGGGACCCTCAGGTAGCCAGACTGAATTCACATACAGAATCACAGCCACGAATAACACTCAAAACCAACAACTCTCAGAAGATGATCCCAGCTTCAAATTACATATGTCTCCATTATAAACACTAACACAAACACAGGGAAAGAAAGAAGCATAGATGAAAAAATCAGATACCTCTATAAGCCAAGGTTAACAAGGTATACATAGAACAAATGAAAACCCTTGAAAAATACCATGACAATAACATACACTGGTACATAAACCTTTTGGAATAAGGAAATGCTGTATTTCATGAAAAGAAGTCTTTTAAAAGCAAAGAACTTGCCATAAAGCTGCATGTTCCATGATTTTGAGTGTCCCTATATCATAGTGTCTCACTTTCAGGGTCAGAAATCCTAAACAGAAGTCGTTAAACAAAAGAGACAGCAATTGAGAAGACCTTTTTCATTTCTTGCATCCATGCAAGACTTCCTTCTGGGAAAGCTACATCCCTACTGATGGCAACAAACCAACAGTTAGAAGTAGGTTAGGTGAACCCTGAGGGATTATAATTTGTCATTGTCTAAAAAAAAAAATAAATCTTAAATATAGGTGCAATTAGAATTCCAAGCAGTGGTAACCAAAACATTCAAAAACAGGTGCAGGTACTTACTTTTCTCTACTGTAATCTTACCTCTGGAATCTGGGTCCCAACTTACCTATTGCCCATGGACACAATGTTCAAAAGCCTTTCAACCCTCTACACAGTGCCTCCTTTCAAAATCTTCACCTTACAGAAGATTCTGGTTTTCAAGTGGTTTTGTCACCAATCCAAAAAACATCTGTGTATATCCCAAAGCAGCCCTGGAGCTTTATTTTATGCAGTCAGAGTACTCAGAGATACTGGCCTGTAAATATTAAGCCTAGAGGAAGGTCACAGTCTTGCATACACATGGCTCCATCAATTTCCAAACTGAAGACAATTCTGCTTTTTATCACCCAAAATGCAGTATGGAGCTACTTGTATTTCCTCTCAGAGGAAGGTGATCAAAATATGGGACTGGTGGAAACAAGAATGATCAATTAACAAGACCAGAAAGATGCCCTTCAGGCTTCCCTAAATGACTCTGCACTTCCAAGCTGAGAGGAAACATCATTCTAACCCCACACTGAGTTGGGTGGTGGGAGGTGAAGCAACAGTTCCAACACAGAGCACAACTGCCAACAGCAGAACCTGAAAGCCAAAATGCAACTCAGTTTGTGCCGGAAGAATGATATAAACAGCCTCAGATCTTCCTGTTGTGATATAAAAGAGCACTTAATAAACAAAAACATCACAGGCAAAAAGATGCAGATTGCACATCTCCCCTGCCAACACTTAATATAACCAACAGCAAGTATCGTTTTAAAAACATATCGCTCCAACATTTCAGAAGAAAGCAGGACTGCAGAAAATAGAGACTGCAAAAAGTAACCCAGTGGACGCATTGATCTTTTTAACCTCTTATTCTAAGGATGAGAGATTTGGGGGGGCAAATAAATTGTTCACCCGGACTTGAATGCAGTTCACTGAACAAGTCTGCATCGTTTGTGAGCCCTGAGAACAAATCTGAATGTCCTGTTTATGTATACACTTATAAACAGAAGGCTTCCCAAAAGAGCCAAGGAGAATGCCACTCAGCCCGAATATAGCTATCACAAGCTCTTCTATTTTTTGTAATAGCTCCAGCATGAATTGTTATGTTGGCCTCCTCAGGAAAAGCCACAAATTCAACAGATACACAACCATCCACAGCATTGACTGGATTTGGAGGAACAGAGCAGAGACTACCTGCACACAAAGGCTTATCCCTATACCTCTATCCTTTCTCTCCACTACAAGGTAAAGTGAAACAACTCCATTCACAGCATTATCCCGGTAGAATCATAGAATGGCCTGGGTTGGAAGGGACCTTAAAGACCACCCAGTTCCAATCCCCCTTCCATAAGCAGGGACACCTTCCACTAGACCAGGCTGCTCAGAGCCCCATCCAGCCTGGCCTTGAACACTGCCGGGGATGGGGCATCCACAGCTTCTCCGGGAAACCTGTTCCAGTGCCTCACCACCCCGACAGTAAAGAATTTCTTCCTAATATCTGATCTAACCCTGCCCCTTTGAGTTTGAAACCATTTCCACTTGTCCTGCCACTATATGTGCCTGTAAATAGTCTCTCTACAGTTATTACCATTAGTGACTATCAATTATTATTATTACCAATAACATGAAAGCAAAGAGAAAAAGACCTGATCAATGGTACCGGGAAAAAAATTGCTACAAACAGACTGAGTATTTCTGATACTATGCCAGAACCATGAACAGGTCAACTTCGGTCACAACAAAAAGAAATCATCTCCTACAGATTTGCATCCATCAGAAAACTGTTCCCTTGTCAAACAGCCTTCACGCAGTGCTGCAGAACAGCACTACAAAGGATGATCTCATTTCTGAAGCAAGATCACTCCTACTTGACGTAGCCTCCGAGGCTACCAAAATGAGCAAATCCAGGATCAAAATTTCTGCTTCTGCACTTGCTGGCCTGCAATTAATCACATTCCAGAATCTGTACCAACTTCTTGTTTTAAGTTCTGTTCACTTTAATTCTGCCTTTTTCACAAATATTTCAGATATTTTCTCTCTCAATCTTTGCTTCCCTCTTAAATACAGCAAAAAGCAAACCAAACCACTATAAATCTAGCAATAATAATACAAAAAATTTTCTTAAAAGCCCTCTATACTTTATAATATGAAGTATTTACCAGGCCTTTCAAAGACTGAATAATGCAGGGTGTTAAGCCATCTGTGAAAGGTGTGAAAATTTAAAATTGATTCACTAACATAGCAAGACAACAGACAACATCAGATTTCTAAGCCTTTGTGTCTTTACATATTTTGAAATTTCATACATAAATAATTCCTTTGTTTTCCCATCACCAGGCACTGAAAGATTAGATATGATGTATTTTTATTCAAGGCATGTCCCCTTACTTATTACTTACTACCTTCCTTACTTAGGAAAAAAAATTATAATAGGAAAAACATACTGCTACTATACATGGCCAAATTAAAAACAAAAATTGTCAGTGTTTATTGAGGGACTTGATGTTGGGGGGCCGGGGGAGGAGGCTGAAGCACAAAACCCCCAAACTACTCCAAGATGTTACTTACAAAAACCAGCAATGCAGAAAGAAACCCATTAGAACAGTCCCTAAAAATTGCACCAACCACAGTGTGCGCCTCGTCACATTATCCATTAATATCCTGAGTTCAAAATATCTTGAGGCAATTAAGGTATAGAACCTCATATCATCCTTAATTTCATGATATTTATTTCCTACAGCTTCCACACCAGCCACCATCAACCCACAAATCCAATTCAAAATAATTTTTAATTGAGACACTCATCTTTATAGCATTTCCTGAACAATTATTAGTTTGTATTTGCCCTTGTGTGTATTTCTGTAGATCACTCGCAGGTTATGCCTTTGGTCCCTCTCCTTTTGGGAGGACTGGTGTGTTCTTAATCAGCTTTATTGGGTTTGTGCAGCCAGGCTTTGGTAGCGAGGGGACGACAGAGGTGACTTCTGTGAGAAACCACCAGAGGCTTCTCCCATGTCCCCCAGAGCCAATGCCAGCCAGCTCCAGGACAGAGCTGGCCAAGGCTGATCCCATCAGCAACGCTGGGAGCTGCTCTCTGATAACTCCGACCGACGCTGGAGCAGTTCATGAAGAACTGCAGTCCAGAGGGAACACTCGAGTCAGAGAAGTTTGTGGAGGACTCGGCTGTGACAGGGACCTCATGCTGGAGCAGAGGGAGAATGTGAGGAGTGCTCCCACTGAGGAGGAAGGAGCGGCAGAAATAACCTGTGATGAACTGATCACAGCCCCTATTCCCTGTCCTGCTGAGCTACTGGAGGGCAGGAAGTAGAGAATTCAAAAGTCAAACCCAGGGAGAAGGGAGGGGTGTGGGAAAGGTGTTTTTAAGACTTGTTTTTATTTTCCAATTGTGCTACTCTTATTTGATTTGCAATAAATTAAATTAATTTTCCCCAAGTCAAGTCTATTTTGCTCGTGACAGTAATGGGTGGGTGATCTCTCCTTGTTCTTACCTTGACCTCTAAGCCTTTCATTATATTTTCTCCCCACTGACCAGCTGAGGAAAGGCAGAGAGAGCAGTTTTGGTGGGCACCTGCCATCCAGCCAGAATCACAAAACACCTTTGAAAATTGGGAAATACTCAAATCTGATACGCTACCTTAACTCATTTTAGAGAAAAGCAGCATGGTACAACAGCTGACCTGCTAGCCAGTAACACCTCAGTGTTATTCCTGTCTCAAGGAGAGATGAAAAAAGCCACGTTTGAAATAAATGGATACTTCATGTAGATACTAAGAGATATCTAACAGACAGATTAGCTAATGTACCTTTAACAGATTACAGTTACGGTGGTGACACATACCACAAAGCGATAAAGAATTTTTAGGACAATTAAAATATTCCTGAAATTACATACAGCAAGAGTTATCTGAAATAATACAGCAGATTATTCTTGCCTAAATACCATAAATACTTCCCTGCTATTTGGATAAACAGCTCTAGGGATAGTTTTCAAAACAATGATTTTAATAGTCTGTATTTGTTTTGAATATTTAGGATTTAAAAATAGGGATATCTTAGAGTGAAATACAACTTCTGTGGTTATTCTCAAGCATTGTTTCAGGGATTGCTTTTAAAGAACTCATTATTTACTGGGAATCATTTAATAAATACCAGTTAATCTCATTTCTCCTGGTTAGACATCGAAATCCCTATGGCATACATTATAGACCTCAGAGTCTCAGTGGCTTTCCACAGCCACCTGTAACTGCTGTAGGCAAGCTTTTACACCTAGGGCTGCAACTTTGAAATCCTTCTCTAGGAAAATCAAGCGTTTTCCTTCATTTTCATTAAATTAAAAAAAATCTTTAGATAAAGAGAGAACATCAAAATAATCCTCCTGCAATCTCCTAAACATGACACTGCAGATTATATTACACTTCTCAATCCCACCCTTCAGGGAATTATTCTAGTAATGAAGGGATGTTACAGAGAACATCTAACTCCTGCACATTTAGTTTCGATGGCAAGGCTTCACTAAAGAAAAGTAAAAACCTGGACAAAGGAGAAAATCACAGGCAAATCCTCCAGAGCAGTACTTGGTCACAGAAAAGTCAGCTTTATTTGTGTGAAATGCAATTACCAGAAACTCACATGAAACCAGTTGTACTGGATAAATGCATCAGTTTTCAATTTAGTCACTGATGTCTGTGTGACTGACAGAAATCTCTCTTAGCATACGAACAGGAAGACACAGCCAGGACTCCAGTATTCACATTTCACTGAAGGAATGCACAGATCAGAACAGGACACGGATTCAGGCAGTGGAGGCTTTATTCCTACAGTTACTCTGTGTGATGTGGGTCAGATTGAGCTAGATTTACATTTGCAGGTAAACTGGTGCAACAGGACTAGATCACCAGACTGAAGTAGTTAATGTCAAGCCCCTGATGTCCACACTATACAGTCAATTAAGTAATTATATTTCACTGTAGGTTGGTCAGTACCCAAAAACAACTGTCACCAAAACATAAATGGTTTGCAGCTCTCTGCAGGTTCAGACTCTGGTTCAGACCCTCTAAGACCCTATTAAGAGTCGCAAAATAGTCCTAAGTAATACCTCATTTATGCCTGAGTATCTTGAGATTACTGAAGGAAAAGTACTAATCAGTCCTGTGGTTGCATGTGCATGGTTACGTTTATTATTGTTTTATCTTCTAGTCATGGTTAAGTGGTGGGTAGGAACAAATGCGAGCATTTGCGGTAAGATCATGACTTTTTAAACACGTACACCCCCAGGAAAAAATCAACATGTATGTGTTCAGACCATTTACATACAAGAATTACATCAAAAGGCTGGTTGGCTTTCAACTTCAGAGAAAAGCTTCAATTTGAAAAAGCTTTTGCATCCTCTGCATATACATAGATCCAAACAAATCACTCCCAAACAAAATCTCCATGCCAGGCAAAGTTTACAGTTCCAGAGGCTGATCTTGTAACTGTGAGCTTTCAACAAACTAATGAGAGTGATGCCCAATTTCACAGAGCAGTCATGGGGAAATTCAAGAAATTTCACAGGTTTATTCTGTAAGCGAGGAGCAAAGGGACAAAGGGGTTTGTTGGGCTACTCACACATATAGTGCTGATTTTTTTCTGCAGTTGTTTTAAGATGCAGCTGAAAGGAGTACAGAGCAAAATAACTTTGTAGTTGCAGAAAGCACGTAGCACCCAGGTGACTTCTTTGGGGACATCATAATTGCCATACTAAATTGAGCCAGTGGTCCAGTCTGACAAGAGCCAGTCTTACCAATCAGAACAAGGAGCTAGGAACAAGCATTCACTGTACTGTTCCCAATCCTCCTGTATTTGACTTTGTCCTGTCACCCACTATTTCTGCATTTGAACACGTTCCATCTCTTCTGTACATGCTAGCAACATAAATCTCTTGCAGACTTCAAGGATGCAACAGATGAAAGTGGTGTATGTGTATTTCACTAAAGAGGACAGAGTGCTAAGTGGTACTGTGAACACTGTGACAGTAGTTTTATCGAAGTAGAGAGCTTTTGCAAAACTTCCTAAGAATTCTAACATCGGATTTGTGTAATCTCCTCCATGAATCTGCATACAGCCACATACACAGCTGAAAAAATTTCTTTAGTATTTTATCCTGCATTTTGGCAACTGCAATTTGCCAGAGAATAGATATAGGCTGCTCTGTAAATCTTACCCTGTAACAGAGCAACAGAGATCTGTCCTGTTAATCACTGGGGCAGGGTAAAGAACTTGTAAACACAGTGAAGCACTGGAACACATCTCTGTAGCCTATGTGGTTGGGAGAGACAACATTGCTTTTCATCAGCAAGAATTTAAATAAAATTCACTCCCACAAACACAGCAGAAACTCCTGAGACTAAAAGAGAAGAAGGGTCTAACAAATGAGGGCATTTCTTGGGTGAAAAGCAAGCTTTCAGCTTGAAGGCTTCCCCACCCGACCATCACAAATGTCACAGAAGTTGACTGCTTTGCCTGATTCCAGTGCAAACTTCCACCCTTGTGATCACAAACATCTCTTGGCCATACTGCATTATGTTGTCAGTATTCCGTACTAAGGGAAGTGGTAACTGGTTTGGTAGGGACTTTTCATTTTGTTCAGCTTTTTTTCTTTTGCTTTGGTTTGTTCTTCTCTTTTTTTAAAAAGATGAACAAGCCAAATCACCACAGGGAAGATTTGCAGTGAAGATGCCAGGAAATAAATTTCATATTCCATATACTTCCTGCCAAAGTATATTTGCATACTATGCCTTCCACAGCTGACTTGGAACTGCAAAGATCTGTTTTCTTTGGCCCTTCCAAGTTTGATTGCTACTTCCCATATGAAAGCTCAACAGGAATCCAAGCTCTTTGTTGCAGTTTCTGTAGACACTGGCAAACCTGCCCACCAAAACCCATCATCAGTGGGACACTCTTACAAGCCACCAGTTACAATAGTAAAATTTGATTTCTAGAAGATCTTAATGGATAATTCCTTTTTCCTAATTAACGTAGGGAACTATAGTGGGGGGTTTTTTAAATAATTTTTTACTGCAGTCAGCCAAGAACAGAAATTGCAACCACTGAGCCTCAAAGAGTAAGTCAGGAATACTTAAATGGGGAGACAAAATTTGCACACTCATCTCCAAGTAGACAAGCTGTCCCTACAGTTCCTTGGGAGTGTCCAGAGGCTAACTACATATTTGAACACAGTAAGTGTCACAGCCAAGAACAACCATTGACCTTCCTTCATCAAAAATCATGAATTACATTTGGGTGCTGTCCAAGAGGCATAACTCCTAACCTTCAGTAAGCAGAATGGAGCTTGTATACACCATTTTTTTACTGTGCTACAAATAGTGGGCATTACTAAATAATCTCAGTATCTGTTTTAAGGACCTCATTCTTCTTAGATTCAACATGATGCAATCAGATAAACTATTCAGTTACTACCTTGGAAATCTCTGCCTGAATATTTGCTGAGATGGATCAGATGTGATGCTGGATCACATCAAACCACCAGTGTCTTCCTGCTGTTGGTGTATTATATGGGCATCACAACTAAATAAACCTGTTCTCCTGCAGGTATTGAGTTCACACTGGATTCTTTGGATTGTGACAGAGGCAAGCTCACATCAGACTTTGTAGTTCAGTCATGTGAAGCATCTCTCTTGTATTGATTCTCTGGTACCTAGAAAAAGCTGAGCTTCCACTATAGTATTTTCCTTAGATGTGGAAAATGGAGCACTAACCTGGTTTCTTTCCTCTGACCAAGAGTCTGTTTCCAACAAGCTTTTAGAAACTCGGTATTTTTGACACTACTACCTTTCTGTTATTTGTGCGAGTAGCCAACGTGTGTAACTTAGAGGCAAGCAGAAATCTCTATTTCTTATACTGAATCACAGGGAAGTATTTCAGAGATGTCAGACACATTCTGGACCAAGTATTGATCCTGGACCATGTGCTACAACTACATCAGGTGACAAATAGATTGCAAATGACAGGAACAAGATGACAGGAAGGGAAATTTAGCAACCCGCAAAATTTTACTAGGAAAAAGTAGCTGAAGTGCAATTTATACTAAGTAGCAATACATGTTGCCCAGGTGTCAATATCATTACAAGTTTTTGCTTACATGCCACAAGGAGACAACATATAAATTTTTATTAGAGGCACTATCACCTTGTTTCAGCAGCCCAAGAGATTAATTTGATCCCACACTGTAACACAGCTCACGCTAAGGTGACAGCAGTAATATGCAGCTATTGCATTCAATGGCAAGTAACACCCATGCCCTTACAGTGAGGTGCAAATCTTCAGCACTGACATGCCAAAATGTTACATTGACAGATAGAGTCTCTCAAATGCCAGTGCATAGAGTAAACAACATAAATTGAATGCTGTGCTATCAACAGAGTGGTACTAAACGGGCTGTGTAATTAAGCACAGAGCTCAAGTGCACTAACACTAAAAGTATTCCTGGACTGTTCCTTTCCAATACTGGCTTGTTCCATTTGTTAATGACAATTCAAAGTAATCCTCCTGCTCTGTAAAAACATGAAGCTGGCTAACAGCCCTGATTTTTAAAATATCTAAGAAAGCAGTGGCTCTGTAAAACACAGGCTGACCCCATCTGACACCCAATGGATAGGCAGCTACTAAGGACTAACTCAGCTTCTCCACACCCTTCCAAATATGTATCATCCTATTGGCTTCTGTTTCTCCAGATACCTATAGACTTAAAAATAGATGGGGGTTGGGTTTGGTGTTTCATGGTGTTGGTTTTACTGATCTCCATACACTCTGCCAGGAGCTGGAATAAAAACTCTATGGTTGTGCTCTAATCTCAAAGCTGTTCTGGGAACTCCAGACTAACATCTGCACTAACTGCCATAAAAATTAAATGCAGAATTCTGCCCTCCATTTCTCTGGCTCTAAGTAACCTTACATCTTCAGTAATAGAGGAAAGAAGCTTTTTACACATAGAGAAATCTTCTGAAGGACCCAGAATTGAAGAAAACCTGCTTTCTTCCAGCAGACAAAGGCAGCAGTGCACTGCTCAGTCAAAGGTGTGACCTGCATCATGACTAGTGTAAGGTGCAAACTAAAAGCCAGAAAGGATTCATTTCCTTCCATCTATTTCATTATTATTTGTGTTATACTATAAAAGCTTCAGTCAAGATCAAGTTTTCTTTCCTCTAGTCACTAAGAAAACGGAAAAGCAAGAGAAAGGAAGCTTCATTTACTTTCATTTTACACACTGGAAGCTAAGAGACACAGAATGATGGACAAGCCCAGGCGAACACAGCTTGTGGAAGAGACAGAAACCTGACTGCAGATCTCCTGAGAGAATCAAAAGAAATGTCGTCTTTCCCACCTCATTTTGCAGTGGGCAGGAGAAAGAATTTTGAAAAAGCAAGAAACACTTTTGTCAGATAGGCCACAGATACCACCTGCACACTAGAAAGAAATTATTTCTTTGGTTGCCACTGATATTGCATTCAGGTAAAAAGTTAAAAGACTTATTTTGTTTCGTATGGTTACTTTTAGCTTATCAGGCAGTTCTTGGAAGATGCAGGGAACAAGTAAGGAGGAGAACAAAAACTAAATTCATATCTGTTCAGAGAATTCAGTCCTTTGTGAATGGGGATTGAAAACAGACTTTTTCCTGTCCCAATCTATCTCTGCTTCTGCAAAGCTGAGCAAATACAGTTCAGACAGCACTGTAATTTTCTTAAGTGCAATGTTCAAGATAGCTTTAATTGCAAACAAACTTCAAATAAAATGAGAAATAAGTGCGTTAGGGGAAGAAAAAAAGCAACAAGATGCCTCCATTTCCTACCACTTCCTGTACAAGTGTAACTGAGATCTCAATCGATGAGATTGCACAAAGGGCACCAGCTTTAAGCAATGCAGCTGCTTTCTGAGAAGCTCTCTGAGAAAGGGCTTGGTTTGTCTGCATAGCTGGAACAAATACATGAAATGTTCAGATGATTACCTGTCCTCTTTCCCTTCCCATGAGGATATTCTCCAACATCAAGTGACTTTTGAAACATATAAAGCTGTAACCATGAAACACAACTGTTTCAGAAAACCTGCAGGTAGTCGAAAGATTGGGTAAAACAGAAACCTTATGGGAAAATGGAATTTTTATTCAAGGTAGCCTGATCACTGAAGGATGCTCAGTTTTGTGGCTACAACACTGCAAAAAAAACAGTAATCAGTGACAGAATCCAAACTCTTTCAATAGGTTTTACATCATATCTCCAAATAATGCTCTGAATTCCATCAACAATTTCTGTATGTCTTTCAGTAACTCAATCTGTCCAATTCAGTTTTCTCACTTGCAAAATATGAATAATCATATGCACTTTATCTGAGTGTTATTATGAAACTAACATTCCTAAAGCATTTTGAGATCCCTACTGTAGAAACACACCTGGTGTATTATTAATTTTGATTAAGAAACTGAAAATGTAATGACTAAGTATTCATGCACAAAGCAGGAAATCCTTATCTGAACTCAGGAACAATATAGAAAGAAATTATTCTCATATACACTTGTCTTCATGTAAGATCTATGTGATCCATATATGGTACATTAAAGTGGTACATTAAACAGTGAGTCTGCAGCAGTAAACTAGATCCAGTAAACTAGTGTACTTAGGTTACATGCAGAACATTAAAGCTCTAGTAACCTGCCTTTTGTTCAAAAAAGCCCTGGCAGACACCTACTACATTGCACTCCTTTGCTTTTAATCGAAGTGGCCATCACTAAGAACCATTTTAAGTTCCAATTATGGTTGACATTTCTCTACAGAAAATTGATCACTGTAAAACAGGGTTACTCCTCTCATGTCAGTACATGGATGAACCCAAGAATGCAGTTGTCAGTGCTCAGAACTCCTTGTGCTGTGCTGAAGAGCTGAAAATAAAAACATCTCCATTGCCACTAATAGCTGCCAGTTTATTCACAGGATGAAAAGTCTCAGATTATAACAGCATGGATACAGTGACATTCAAATGTATTTGGCAGCGAACTCAAAGAGCAAGAGAAGCAAAGAGGAAAAACAAAGACATGATTCAAAGTGTATTCTGTCATTTTTATAAGTACTGGGCACCTCTGTTCTGATGATTGCTGAGCATTTTTCAATTCCACTTTAGCAATCCAACATATGGGTAAAATACATGAGTACAACTTTCTCGTACATATGGAAAATTGATACTGAGACACATCAGGAACAATTTTCAAGGTCTATTATTTTCATTTATTTAATTCTATGTACAAGTACTTCAAAGACAATCAAATTGAATGTTAACCGGATATGATATGAACTTCTGTGCCTGAAGCTTTTAGAACATTAAACTTAAAAGCAGAGAGAAGAATAAAACCTGAGTTTAACTTTCTGAATCTTTATTCCAATTGTTATCTTCACTGCTTCCCTGAGTTGGACCCTCGAAGTCCCAACTAGACTGTGAACACTGGAATGGCTAAACAGACAACAAACTTAACAACTGGTTAAATGGAGCTTTGTATTGTGGTTCCTCCCTACCAGCTCAAACAGAGCAGGTCACAATGAAAAACTATCCACACCAAACTAGTAACAGATCATCCAAAAGAGAAATATTAGAATGGACACAGTTCTTCTCTTAACAAAGCCAACAACAAAAGATGCCACTTAATTCCAAAAGAACAGAAAATTACCAAATAATCACACAATTTATGTTCACCATATTGGTTTAGATATTTTTGGCTAACCTTTCCTGGCTTAAAACCAGTTTCTTTTCTCTCTGTTCCACATCTGTATATTTTAATACCCCTTAGACATAGATCCTTTGTTTCAAAAAAAGCAAACCCATCAGACTTGCAAAATGACCTGGCAATGCCAGGTCCCAGAAGTGACAGGTTCACATTGACAGTTAGAATTTTTTGATAAATAGGCTTCTGTTTCAATATTCATGGCTAAATATGGATTTGAGAGCCCAAGATGCTACACATACTGTAAGAGCTAGCTACTATTATTACATATACAAGGAAATCTCCAGCCTTCTCCCTGGTATCTGTTTCCCTTTATATTATGTAAACATGGTACATCTCCATCCTAATGGCATGTATTATATAGCTGCTACTAAACCTCACACCTAATTTTTACCTGTTATATAATAACTACAGCATTTAAATTAGAAATGAAATAGTAGTTTTCGACAGGCTTTCATATTTACAATTTTTAAAACTTCCCAATGCCACTGCAGTAATTTTAGAAGAAAACTTGAAACAATTTAATATTTTTTCCCTTTATTTGGAGGTAACTTTTACTGTTACGTATTGAAAATCTCCATCTAATTGAAATGGAGTTTTCCCTAAGTTTTTTGAGCCCTGACAATGGGATAGAAGTTTTGTAGAAAGACAGAGTCATAAACTATCTGATCCGAGAGGCTGACCACAAAACTTATTTGCATTTCTGGTTCAGCCATTGTAATCAGCATAAAAATCAAAAAGTCAATCTTCAGTACATTGCAGTTGTAGGTGCTCTACTACTATCAAAAAGTAGAAGGGGCTTCTGCAAAGCTAGAGAAGCAACAGTAATTAGCAAAATGCTTTTTTTGGTTCACTAATTAAAATAACAGTTCTTAAAGATGGTGTCCCATATGGAACTGCAAAAGGTTTTCAAAGCAGTGAATAGAAAACTGGCATTACCACACGCAGCACCTTTCCTTTAAGAGTTTAAAGATTTTTGGTAGTTTTCTTTGTTTTGATTGTTCTCTAGATTTTATTTTGTTTGCTTGGTGGGGTTTTTGGTAAGGTTTTCTTAAAATATTTGTTGGGGTTTTCTAGGGGGGTGTGTTTTCTGTTTGTTTTTGTGGAGAGTTTTGGGTTGCTTAGCTTTTTAAATTCTTTTAAGGCTTTCATTAAGTATGTACAAGTATCAATATTTTATATTTTCTAGCTGCACTTTTGTGTAGCAAAGACCCCCCTAAAGTGTTTGTATTGTTGTGACCAGAACCAGGCAGAATGCAATCTCAGCTAACCCACTCCTCCAGGCAATAGGCTACATCTATAAATCAGCTTTCTGCCTCCACCCCCCACAGATCAATGTCACAAGCAGCTATCTAGGGAGCAGCAGGGAAGCCAAGCTGGTGACCGTGTTCAGACACTCCAATAGGTTATTGAGCTGTGGTGTTAGGTGCTGCAGTCCAACAAATCTGTTATGTCCCCCCCCCATGTGAACCAGACTGCTTCAGAGTGGTTCACCACGAAAACAGGATGAGGCTGCTTTTGTATCACCTTACTTCAAGAAGAACTACTCGACAAAGGTCAGCAAATCACATAGGCAAAGCCAAAATAAAATAGAGAGGGGAAAAAAGAAAATAAAGTTACTGGCATATGGGAAAGAGTATCAAACCCTTCTCAAATAATTGCTAAGTCTCTTATCACTTTTTTAGACAGTCAGACATTGTCTAAAAGACTCACATGAGCAAAATAATGAAAATTCCCTCTTCCTTTTTCGTGTACTGCCAGTATGAATTGTTCTAGTTACTAATTTACTGAAAAGCCACAAGAATAACAGTAAGAAAAATAGAAGAAAATGGAACAAACATTGCAACTTGTGCTGCTGAGACAGAGAGGGCAGTAGGGAAAGATTTGATAGCTCTGTTACCAATAACTGATAGAAGCATACTTCAGTTTCATTGCTAAGACAAATCCACACCCTAATACAGTTATGTGGGAAATTTTTTACAGAATTCATCAGGCTCCAGATAAGGCTCAGGGTGATGTAATCAAGGATGCATTCCCTAACTACACAGCATGCTGAGCAGCACCTGCAAATCACTGGCTAGACTGAACTTGCAGTGACTTTGGTGCACACAGCAGACAACCAGAACCCAATAAAGCCATCCCTTATACATGAAGCTGATGAAAAAGTCTAGCAGAATGAAAGGAAAACACACCTCTGGCAAATGTGCTGCTAAATGACCCTTCCTTCCCGCCAAAAAAGTAAGGTGAGCTAAGGAAACAGTAAAACCTTCCAGTCCTTCTGTTTCAAGCACCTCTGCAGGAGTCTGATGAACCTCCCTGGTGAACGTCCCTGGCCCTACAGCAGTTACAGGTCTGTGCTCGTGTTTCCTTTGGTTTGGCTCAGTCCAATGCACGGGCAGTGCTGCTTAATGCTCTGCAAGAGGCTTTCAGTTCTTGCTTAACAAAGCTTTCCTCCCACATGTCATATGTATTCAGGCTACAGTCTGTTTATCTAATACCTCCCTCTTTCTCTCTCCCCCTCCCCCTCCTTTCCACCCCCTTGTCCCCAGAAGAGAATAACCATAATGTGCCTATCGCTTGCAGAAACAGACAGCTCAGCTCCCCCTTGCCATCTGGTCATACTCTGGTCTCTCAGCTGTCGTCAACATATGAATCCCGTTGTTTTGACTAGTGGGGTCCCAAGGAACAAGCAACAGTGCAGATTGCAGGGAATCAGGATGCCCTTTTCTCTCTTCCTTAAACCAAAAAGCAACCCACATAATTAGAAAGTGAAAGGGTGTTTGTGAAATGCAACAGGAAGGCACAATCCCTCTACCTTTGCTCATGTGATGGGGATCCTGCCAGCCACCCCAGGCTATTCTGCAACTCAGCAAATTAATATATTTACATAGTGACTTAACTTCCAAGACACATTTTCTGCCTTCATCACCATCACAAGAACATCCTGTCCTGCTTACTCCTCAACCTTTTACCTCTTTAAAAACAAAAAATAAAAATCAAGCTCCCACAAAAGCCAAAGGTAAATATCTAAACCCTTAATCCAGAAGAATTTATCTTAAAAAGATAGAGTACTTTAAAAGACAACTCAGTGTGTACTAATTCGTAGAACAGGTGGGGAAGAAATTTTAAAAACCCCAGAAAAATAAAAAATTGGTGACAACCTAAAAATTTCTACAAAAGACAAATGGTTCATATTATTTCTAGGCTCGAACAGCATTACAAGGCTATAAAGTATGCCAAGGATAAAATTAAAATGCTGGTTTTTTTATAAGCACAAAGAACCTTTAGTTGGTTCTTCACCCTGTGTGCTTGAAACATAGTGGAAGCAGCTGACTCTGAACCAGTCAGCAGCATTATGGAATATGACTGCACCAAAGTCTCAGCAACATGACCAGCTTGCACACCTTCTCCTGCCAAAATGGACTCAGTGGAACTCTCAACAGGCATCTGAATCTTTCCATGATAATTCTCCAGTGGGTTCAGAACCCAGCAACTGGCTATTGCAACAAGGAAGCACAAAATGTATCTTTATGCTTGGACCGGGAAGAAGGCACAACTTAGATACACACATTAAAAACTCACATCAGTGCCGTAGTAGTAAGTTTGAAAAACTACTTTGTTTTGTGATAACTCATTTGGAACAATGCTGTGAAAGCTTTCAAAAGTCTGTTTCTGAATCAGACACTTCTCAAAATTCAGGTTTTATGTAAACAAAGTTGCTATTCTCCCATGATACTACTAAAATTATTCACCTTGTGATGTTTTATTCAATCAGGAGTGCATCTTGTGCTCCAACAGTTCCACACATCCAGGTTCATTAGTCTGGCAACAGTTACATAGTGAAACCTTTATCTGTGAGTATGTGAAAATATATTATATCACATCACAAAACATACTCAAATAGAGAAATAAAACATAATTTGAAATGATATTCACATAAACAAATCCATTTTCCCTCATGTAGCAGAGAGAAAAACAGCATGAAGCTCTGCCAGAACAGCAACTGGATGGCATAACAGGTCTCCCTGCAAAGATGCAGTACCATTTGGGCCCTTCATCTCTCATATCTATGACTCAAAACCAAAAATATCATCACAAGTAGCTCTTTGTCAGCTTTCAGGATTCAGGATGTGGTCAAAGTTCAGCTTTTAACAAGTAACACCATAAAACCTGCATTTTGTGTCTATATTGTGGCAGGTATCTGCCTACCTGAGCACAACTACAAGAGCAGCAAGTCAAGAGCAGCACAGGCCTCAGCCCTAGCTGGGTGGTTTTTGATCCAAGTACTCACAGTTTTGGGCAAGTTTACTCAGCCTGTCAGGACATTGCTTCATTCTATAGGCTGTTGACCTAGTCAGATGAAAGTCAGTTTAAGGATGCCTACAGACTGCAGCTATAGCTCCCATGGCATGGCAGGTGTACTGTACACTGCAGAAAAAGCACTAAAATGAGCAGGAATGGAAAGGCCATGGAAACTCCAGGTAGGGAAACGAGCTTAAAAATTGTTTTGGGGTTTTTTTGAGGGGGGTGTTTTTGTTTGGGTTTTTCTTTTGTCAGATTTCTCAAATACATTAGAGGGGCAGCAGACAAAGCAATTATACTGCTACTGCCCATATGGTACCTGTTTTAGAATGTGGGTGAATTCACTGAACAACTGTCACAACCACTATGAGTTAAAACACGAAAATTTAAAAACCCTATCAACCGTTATCATTTCCTTCACTAAGTGCAACAAACAACATGTAAAGCAAAAATTTTTATCTTCTGAATTCCAAATACTGCCCAGGGCTGCCTGAGGTCTGGTGTAATTTAGAGCAACCCAGAGTTCTGGTGAGTTCCTACCACAGACCAGGCTGGCACTAAAAGAAGTCCTGCCCTCAAACATGTTGCCCATGCAGGGGCCAGCTCTACAGCCACAGGGCATACCCTGCTCCATATTCAGCAAGATTCCCTAGCACACCTACACTGGATTTCCTACAATAAACACCTACAATGCCCTTCCCTAGTATAGCAGTGACCTTTAATTCACATAAAATATATATTTATGTATATTTGCTTACATCCATTTATATACAACACATTATAGCTCACTAATATTTTTCAGAGGGTTTTTCTTAATCTATGCTGGTTTATGATTAGCTGTAAATCCCCTAGGATTTTTTGATCTAAATTAAATATGCCACAAGTCTGAGAGGAACACTACATTTCCTTACAGATAAACCAGCATGTAACCCCACTTCTTATCTGCCCAGTGCAGCAGTTTCCCCCAGCCTTCCATATAATCAGAAAATATATTTCTTATCTGTACAAAGTCAAGGCTCTGACAAGGCTCTTCCCCTTTCAAATGTCACCATCATTCCAGTCACCTTTTTCTTTCTCCCTCCCCCTGCCTCTTGTCATTTACTAAGGAAACATTCTGTGAGAACTATCAAAAACTGCTGCAACCCAAAATTATACACGTGGGTAGCAGTGCCCTCTGCCTTTCGTGATTCCCCACTTTATCAGCAGCACCAAAGGGCAATGCAGCATAAAAAACCCTTCATCATTCTGGCTACTGGACTCATTTGTAAAAGGCAGCAGTAACACAGCTGGCTTTCCTCACTGACTTTACTCATATTACTCATGATATTTAGGTTCTCAACTCTTCATTAAGTTCACTGAGGAGTCTTATTTTTCCTTAAATAAGCAGCCAATGTGCCCCAAAGACTGCTTTGGTATAAATAAATATTTTTTGTTATAAACCTGATTTTCAAAAAGGAGAAAAAAGGCAGACTTGGGGAACTACAGGCTGGTCAGTCTTGCCTCTGGGCCCAAAAAGGTAATGGAGCAGATCTTCCAAGATACTATGCTAAGGCACATGGAAAATAAGGAGGTGACTGGAGACAGCCAGCATGATTTAACTAAGGGCAAATCGTGCCTGACAAATCTGGTGGCCTTCTACGACAGGGTTACATTGCGGTGGATAGGAGAGGAACTACAGGCTGGTCAGTCTTGCCTCTGGGCCCAAAAAGGTCATGGAGCAGATCTTTCAGGATACTATGCTAAGGCACATGGAAAATAAGGAGGTGACTGGAGACAGCCAGCATGATTTANAGGGCAGATCGTGCCTGACAAATCTAGTGGCCTTCTACAACACGATTACATTGTGATGGATAAGAGACGAGTGACTGATGTAATCTACCTGGACTGTGAAAAGTATTTCACACTGTCCCACACAACACCCTCATCTCCAAATTGGAAAGACAGGGACCACTCAGTGGATGAACAACTGGCTCCATGTCCACGAGGAGACCAGTGATGACCGGTGTTCCCTGGGGGTCAGTGTTGGGCCCAGTGCTGTTTAGCACCTTCATGAGTGGCACGGACAGTGAGACCGAGGGCACCCTCAGCAAGTCTGGTGATGACGTGAAGCTGTGTGGTGCAGTTAAACATGCTGAAGGGTGGCAATGCCATCCAGAGGGGCCTTGAAAGGCTGTAGAGACAGGCCCACAAGAACCTCCTGAAGTTCAACAAAGCCGACTACAATGTCCTGGACAAGGGCAGGGGCAATCCCAGGCACAAATACAGGATGGGGAGGGAATGGATTGAGAGCAGCCCTGCGGACAAAGTCTTGGAGTGTTGGTGGACAAGAAACTCAACATGACCCATCAATGTGTCCCTNTGACCCATCAACGTGTCCCTGCAGCCCTGAAAACCAAAGGTGCTCTGGGCTGCACCAAGAGGTGTGGCCAGCAGGGTGAGGGAAGTGATTCTATCCCTCTACTCCACTCTGGTGAGATCCCACCTGCAGCACTGCACCCAGCTTGCTGGCCCACAGCACAGGGAGAACATGGGTGGACCTGATGGAGCCTTCCAGTACCTAAAAGGGGCCTATAAAAAAGCTGGGGAGGGACTTTTGACAAGGACATATGGTGATAGGACAAGGGAGAATGGCTTGAAGCTGAAACAAGTCAGTTTTAGATTAAATATGTAATTCTGTACTAGGTGATGAGGTGATGAGACACTGGAACAGTTTTCCCAGAGAAGTTGTGGATTCCCCATCCCTGAAAGTGTTTGAGGTCAGGTTGGATGGGGCTTGGAGCAACCTGGTTTAGTGAAAGGTGTCCCTGCCCATGGCAGGAGGTTGGAACTAGACAACCTTTAAGGTCCCTTCCAACCCAAACCATTCTATGGTTCTATAATTTTACTGCAGAGGGTAGCAAACACATTTCTTTCCAATGGAACTCGAAAATGTATTATCAAAGCAACAAATGCAATTCAGAATGACTGGAAGGCTGTTCTCAAAACATACCAAGAATCCAAATGTGTAAACCAAGCTACTTGTCAGTCCTAAAAATATGAGAAGCAAAAAATGGGCTCACCCTGCTTCAGAGAATGTGGTGCATTTGGCAAAGCACTACTGGAAACTGCTTTTCCAGCTGGCTGCATGACACCTGGCTCAGACAAGGGAAGGGGGAGAGGATTTGTTTCCAAAACTGTTTTAAACCATTTGAGATGACAACTCATCACATGCTGGTGAGCACTCAAAAGACCTTTTTCTCATCCAGCTGTAACTTACTGCAAGTGAACATAATTTGCATGTAGCACACAGTAATTACAATACCTAACTTCACTGCAATATGGCTCCCAGTCTTTTTAATCCCCTTTCTTTCATCCCTTATTCACTACAGCAGCTATTAAAAAATGACAGTGATGACAAATTAGGTATCACAATGATTAATATCTGCATACTGGAAGACAGTGGGGCAGTTTGGGACACTAAAAGTTAGATACTGTTGAGAGATATTTTCAAGTAAGAACAAGTTTTCCAGGAGCAATACACTACATTACAGCCTGCACACCCAAAGTCACAAAGTAGATTTGCCAGAAAGTACTATTCCACAGTGGGGACATCTGTATCCATTTTTAGCAAACAAAATTACATTAAATGCAGAGATCAAATCATAAAGGCTGTTGGCAGAAACCATGATGTTGCTGGTGATAAACTTAGCACCGTCACTGCTACACAAGTCAACACAAAGCTCAGTTGACCCCTGTGGAGGCCCGCCTGCCCAAGTTACATTATTCAGACACTGCTGCTTTAAAGCAAATTGCAGGGTGAGGACGCTTCTGCCATGCAAGTCAGACCCAGGTTTGATGACAGCCTGGTACACTGCAGCAACGGGCAGCTCTGAGACCTTTAGGAGACTGTCAGAAAGAAGTCAGTAGAGCTTTAAGGACTATTTTGCAGAGTCATGCTGAGCTAACAGCTAATGGTATGCTCCATTCTCCTGTGATAGCTCTTGTATAACTAACTGATGAGAATCAGCTGCAAAGGAGGGAGGTTTTATGTCTCATTAATTTTGAAATTTTAAAGATGTTTTTAATACCAAGAAAATCAATAATCTGAGTATTATGCCCTGTTTCTCCTTTGTTTTCATCTCTACCGGTATTCTCAGCTGTGTCATAATTCAGACACAGTTCTTTATCATTTGGTCTGAATACCTAAATGAATCATAGTTTACCACTGCTGTTAAAACCAATTTTGTTCCATTTGTATTTCAAAAATTCAGAACTTTGTGGAGGTTCCATAAAGAAATTTAGTAATTAAAGCTTGCACCACTTTTGAACAAGTGCTACAATCAGGCTACAAACAGTACTTGTCTTTGTGATTAGCCACAGTTCTCTCAAGTCAGAGAGATATACAGATACATAACCACACGTATCCTATGTACCAAAAAAAATATTGCATAGATGAAAGGCTTTTGAAGCATGGAAAGACAACATTCAATGTCACTTCAAGTTTACCAATGTTTTAATACATTCAGCTAGGAAAATGCTGGACAGTTCCTTGTGTTGGCCCGAAACAATGATTTGCCTCTGTGACACAGGTTTCTTGCAGCAAAAAATTATATAGATGGGTAAATTCCTCAGGATCAAGAACATCACCGGAGAACTGGGAGTGGGAACATGCAGTGCAACCTATCACCACGTTAAGAATAATAAATTTTATGTATAGTGTCACTCATATATACAATTGTACAGTGTGCCTTCAGATGAGTTTTAAACAAACACGAGTATAAAACTGGTATTAATTCTCTCCATGTATTCAGCATGGACCCGCAAAGAAAAGGATACATCACCTGTGACAAATGGTGAAAAACTTTTGTATTCTGCTGGGCATTCAGAATAGCTGTTGCCATTCAAAAACAATTAATACTGAATAAAGCCTTATAATGAAAGTCTTACGATGATATCTGTAGATTGACAAAGGCACAAAAAAGGATTTAGCATACGCATGGAACTTTAGCACATTTCTCAGAGTACTGACACCTCTGTTTCAAGATACATGAGGTGAGACAGTGAAGAAAGTTAAACTTGTCAGCTACTTGTATTATGTAAATATTTAGTAGAGGAGGACATCAATAAGCAAGGGTGTTAGTTTTTTAATATCTGTTTTGAAAGAATAAAAAATACATTTCTTTTTAAATTACTTTTTTTTTTCTTTTGCTTCTGGCAGTACTTAATATCCGTGAAGTTTAATATTCAGAATGCAGGTTTCTCTGGGTAGCAACTGCTCAGCTAGCATGAAGCTCCCTAAGAGGATGGGTCCCAAGGTATTTATATAATATGAAAACAGTTACAATAATAATCAGATGTTTATCTCAGCTTAATGAATTGATTCTAGATCTCTGCTACTTGAATAGTTGAGAAAATAGGAAGTATTTAAGAATGATGACTAAAGAAGTAATGACTTAGATGATCAGCCTGTGGCAGAGACCATTCTTTACAACAAAAACCAGGTATCCGTATTACAATATGATTTGCTATGACCTTTCTATAGGTTGCCTAAAGTTGATAAGAATGTTATTGTAATCACCTTGCAGAGCTATATTCTAGCCATGTTAAAAACAGATGTCCAATTGTTTCATTTCTGATACTTCCAGATTACCAAGTAACTCCCACTTCAGAAAGGCTTGTATGTATTCAGTGAATGGAACGGGCCCCGGGGCTGTAATACACTTCACTCCTATCATTTCAACATGACTTGCTCCTGTCTACAGAGGTGCAAAGATAAAGTTGCCCAGAATGGCAAACATGCAAGCAAGTTCACACCTACCACAGGAAGCAGAACTTCCTGGCCCCTCATCATTCTTCTCCACCTATTTGCTTTGTTTCTGACCCATGACGTATGGAGAAAAGCAGCATCTCTCCCCTGACTATGCAAAACTGGATGGGAGTGTGACTTGATTTTTAGGAATCTTCATAGACTTCCTTCATCACTTAAACTGAAGCAAAAAAGAAACTCAACTACAACAGTCAAGCCACGATAACCACTGAGGGAAGGGATGAGGGTCTTAATGCAAGAACTAGATGTAATTGCAAGTTTTGCAGTTGCTCCAATGCAGTTCAGAAGATGCAGTCAACATGAGGAGCAAGCCTGTGTTTTGTCCTACAGTATTTCTAAAGAAAGAAGGCATAGCAATGATTCCTCATAGAGACTTAAGCGTCAGATTGGAGGGGGTATTCTGATGGCTCCATCAGACTCACAGTTCCATAAAGTAAGAAGGAAGATTACAGGAATATGAGGAGTATTTATGCCAAAAAAAAGAGAACTAACTAGAAAGAGTAATAAAGTTTCTGTTGTATTATAAAATGTCAAGAAAAAATAATTAGATGCAACAGAAGACTCCAAAGTTATTTAGCAGCTATAAGACTTTAAAAACTGAGATAAGGAAACTGGAGAGCAGAACTAGCCTTTTCAGAAAGTTCTGTATTAACTCTGCTCTGTGAAAGGAGCATCTACTCCAGCACGAAGTGAATCCTGTACCGACAGAAGTCAAACCAGGTTAGTTTAAAACAGTGAAGCAGATTTTCACCTATGAGCATTTGTACATGGGAATTGGTGAGTTATTCTGAAACTTACCCTCTCTCTTATGTTGCTGTCAACTCCAAACCCAAAGAAGCCAAGCAACAGGAGGTATTCTACTTTGTCAGTATGGCTTCTGGTCTAGTTCTAAGATAAAATCTACATAGAAGCCAAAATCATAATTTCTCTAACTGACAGAATTTCTCATATCAAGAGTTAGAGATTTAAAGGGCAATACCTAGCATTTGTTAACTCGACTCCATGTATTTTTCATCACTGTAAAATAGTACTTGTCATAGCCACATTCATATTCAGATTGTAATGCTAAACAATAGCAATGCACATGGCAGTATAAGTAAAAACGTGCTACAGCTGATCAGAGCACCAGCCAGTTTACATCAATCCTAACTTCAACAGAGATACACTGAATTTACATCAGATAAATCTATGGCTTGTGGTTTCCCTACTAGTTAGACTTTTTTGTGAAACTAAATGCTCACTTTCCTTCTGAATTCAGGAGCGGGGAGGAGAGTAATTTCCCAACACATGACTCAGTAGAGAAGAGAATAGAAGGGAAGGTTCTAGAAAAAAAGTATGTCCCATTTTGCATCATCATAAACAAATTGTTTGCAAGAGAAAACAACTCTTGAATGAAATTAATTATTCAGCCAACTTTCCATACTAGACAAGGAGTCAGCTAAGATTTCTTGGAAAACAGATCATCATCATTGAAATTACAGAAGTATCTGTTTTGAAGGTCAACTTCTCTGTTGTGGATTACCTCTACTCAGAGAGGAAAACAAGCCACAGGGAGAAGCCAGGTACAGCTCCCTTTCTATGATAATGTAGCCAAGAGAAGGAATTGGTCTCACATATGTCACTGAGTATCTCAGAGGCCCTGTATTTGTGAACGACTGGCACGGCAGAGCTCTGCTTCACGCACACCTCTTTTATTCTGTAACCTGTGATACCAGGGCAATGCAAATAGCAAGGCCTGCTCAGGAGCCACCTCCAGTAGTGAGGCACCACCACTGCTGGCAGAGGCTTCTCACTATCACAGGGAATTTTCCTGCTGATCAAAAAGAACTGAAAGCAGACTCCTTCACACCAAACCCAGCAAAGAACAATGCTTTAGACCCCTCACTTATCCTTACCAAGGAAGAAAAGGAAGTGGCCTTCCTGATTTACGGCTGAGGGTCTTCCTGATTTACGGCTTCAGCAAGTCCTAGGGGCAGAACCTAGTGGCAGTTCAACATGATAGGCAGGAAAGGTTTCGTTAATAATGGCTACACTTCAGATATGATGAAAAGAAAAATATATAAATAAAATCAGGTTTCCATGTTCCCTTCCTGCTTTTTTTCCTGAGTTCATTTGCTATATGTAGCCCTTCCACTGGCCTTGTATTTCCATGGAAATTTAAGTCAATGTGGTGACTACAAGAGAGTGGCTTCACGCCTCTGATAAGGAATTCACATTGGTGGGAACTCATTCCAAACCTGAAGCATGACCAGGACAAAGCTTCAAACTGCGACATTGGGAAATAACTCCAATAAGTTGTATAAGAATCTCATTATAAGCCAATGCATCATTTGAAATACCAGGCCAGTTCTTACTTTTCCAATCTTAAATCTCTAGATAAAAAATAGTATTCCTGAGCAGTTGCACATAATCCAGATGTTGCTCTTCTCCAGTGCTGAATCTAAATCATGATCCTCACTTCTGATGACATAACTATTCTCCCTGAGCAACTGACTGTAATGTTGACACAAATGAGCATGACCTGTTTCAAGTAAGCTGGAGAAGTTGATTCTAGAAACCAAAATCCAACTTTCATTTGGCTTCCTGCCTAGTACCATAAATAAAAGTTAATATTAAAAGGTAATTATAAGTAAGAGAAATTTATTTTAATTAGAACAGCTTAAGAGACAAGTGATTTACTGTATCCAGACTTTTTTTTGCAAGGTTCTGAACAGGCTTCCTATCAGCTTTCTTGCATTTCTGTTTCCATTTACTGCCCAAAACTGAGCCAAGTTCCAGCACAGCCTGTGGACTGTTCTAAGCACCACATACAAAAAAACTATTTCCTTTCACCAACATTTTTTCCTTATTCTCTAGAAAGATGCATCCATTTTCATTTCATTTTCATTTTCCTAAAGGTAACAAGGGAATAAAGAGGCTGCAGGAGCCTCAGACACAGCACTTTGGTTTTCTGCTGTTCGGCCACGATGTTTAACTCATTATGACATGCAGGATAGACAAAGACCTTCTGATATGCAAAGTTATTCCTGAACCACAAATATTATTATCAGGAGTCTCAAAGTCCCTAAAATGTCACGTCAGAAGGCATCTGTCACTAGTTATGAGGAGCTGTGGGTTGTCACTTAAAGGTCCTGTTTCTTTCCTCATTCCCTACAAAAATTTCACAGATTAAAAAAATGCCGGCTAATAAATAAATCAAATCAACATACACAATACCCAGAGTGGGCAGCAGGTACACAGACTAAGATCTGCCTCACATAGACCCTGTGCTGAAGCCAGCACTTCTGGGGGTTAGGGATCAAAACAAATGGGAGAGAAAGAGGAAGGTTGCTCATTAAATAATTATGGGGTTTAGTCTAAATTGCTAAGTAAAAGAGTCACTGCATGTTTAGCAGATGCTACTGTGTAAAACTAAATCCACTAAGATACCAGCATGTTCTGCTCTTTTTCCCCCTGCTCTACTTCATAAGCAGGATTTCCAAGATCAGACAAGCATCCACTGAACAGCTGGACAGTTTGCCAATTTTACAGCAATCAGTGATCACTGAACACAACAAGTTCTCTTTCCAAACCAGAAGCACCAAAATAATCATCATCATCATCATCATCTTGAAGGGATGGAAAAAAACTCTTCTATCTATTCACATTTTTATACCCTTTATACTGCAGTTTTATTTTGTTTGGGTTCTTTGGGGAAGCAGGAAGAAGAATCATCTTCAGAGTGTTTCGTCCCTCATTTAGGGGACATGGAGGAGAAATGCTTTATTTGGTCTATCAGTTTCTTGGTATTTTCAGTGAACAACAGAAAACCAAATCAGACATCAGCAGATCCTGATATACATTATGAAACACTATACTTAAAAAAAAAACCACCTTAGCTTCTATAGTACACTGAGTCTTCAACTTTCAAAGTAGTTTGTGTGAGGCACATTACCAACATTACAAGTGACAAAAGAGAAGTGTCAAGAAATGACTCTCAAAATCAGAGGTAACTAAAGAAATCAAACCTGCTCATGTCCAGCCATTTTCTCATCTACATAGAAACTCTTCCATGAAACAGCAAAGAAGAAACAGATTTTCCTTTCAATAAAAGCAAAAGGATAGATAGGCATAAATGAGTCCCTTCAAACTTAATGTTTTAGCTGGGAGAACCTTTATGGACCTGCTTTGTCAAAGACCTATTTTACAAATAGAGGAAGCAACAGAAGAAAATCTACAAATCTCTCAATACTTGGATACACCAGGTGTGACCTTTTCAACTTTGGGATATTTCAAGTATCCAGCAGATTGCTGCTGCTGAAGTTTCCTCTATGGTCATACTCAGATAGATCACCAGAACTACAAATCATGATACATCAAGTTTGTGGTACACATTCTAGATCTGGCATCAACATTTAATTCAGTTCTGAAGGGGTTAATTGGGAAATTTGATCCTTTCTATTGCCCTAGGAAATCCACAGTACATCCCTGATTAATGTGACAGGATGCATCAGCTCATAAAGGGTGAAATTTACCCTTGCACAGTAGGATAGCACTAGACCAATACTTAAGTCTCACTTGAGCACTTAAAACAATGAAATATCAAAGCTTGGTGGAAAGACAGCATAACTGTAGATGAAATTCAGTGTCAGTAAATGCATAATAGAAAGACTAATGTGAAGTAGTAATATAAATTTCTGACTCCCAAGTTAATTGGAGTCATTCAAGAAAAGACTCACCATTACCTCAGACAGCATAATAAAAGTATCCACTCAATATGCAGAGGTAATCAAAACTGACAACAAAACGTTGAACAATCAAATCTAAAATTGTACTTGAGAATAGATAATGCCAATGTATAAATCAGTGATACATCCCCAACTGGAATACTGACCTCAAAAATGCATAATAGAAATAGGTAACATTAAGAGACCAGCAGTAAAAACACTGAGTGCATGAGGATCATACCAGGATAAAATGAAAATATCCAGATTGCCAGTTTTGATGATCAGACTAAAAAAGAGACATACTAGATAATGTTAGACAAACACATGATGATGTAAGATAGAGATGATACATTAGGAATGCCCCCTTAATACCACGGTGTGTGTTATCTCTACAAAATAAGAGGGAATAAAGTTTTAAACGGAGAAGGAAGGAGAAGGAGAAAAGGATTTTGATGCTTCTTTTCATTCATTTGGGGCAACATAAAATCATATCCATCCGAAGTACAGACGGATACTGGGAATAGGTTCATATCCCTATATTAGAATAGAAATCAACTGGTAATCTTTGACACGTTCAGATAGAAGGCAATTACTAACTAAGATACCAGAGGGGGAAAAAAAAAAAAGATCTTACTACTGGTGATTCTGAAGTCAGCTGCTGCAGCATTTCTACAACTGACCACTGAACAAATCTACTGCATCATACTGCAACAAGAGGGAACACCAGTCTGACACAAAAAACCTTGTTTTATCACAACATTCCTGTTGTGCTCGTCAAGAACTAGACTGTCTAAAACTGACAGCAGTGCAGAACAGAGATAACCAAGACCCTTTTAAATCAGTAAATCCATGTATCATCCTGACCCACCACAGCAGTCTGAGAGCTTTCTTCTTGCCTGGTTAGAAACTGCAGCAGACATATACAAGTAGAACTAGGCCAATGGTGTGAAATGGCATGAGATTTTGGACAATGTCCAAGACAGATTTAAAAGACAGGCCCTTCTACAGTTTTGCATTTCACTCAGAGAAGTGGTAAGTATGTGGTTATGTACAGTTCTGGAACAAAAAACTACTTTTCCTATATTCATTCTCCTGAAATTCAAAGACAGTTAAGCCTCAGACTTCCAATCTTACCTGTAGCCAAAAGCACCTCTGCTTAACTATGTGTGTTTCACCACGTGACTCCTTAACAACGGGTATTAATGCAAAAATTAACAATTGATAGGCCTTCTAATGAAAATGAAGTATAAAAGTTATGATGTCTGATGTGGAGCAAGATCAGTACTGGGAAGGTACTGAGTAAACCTCAAATAAAGGACCGTCCTTATTTTCTCAACGATTTTATTCCAGCAAGGAATTTGAGCTACTGACTTCCCCTTCCTTACCACCTCCTGCTTCCAACAGTCAGACAAAACAAACCTCATCATACAGATTTTTATCAAGATCTCTTAAGACAAAAAGAAGTCATTTCTGGACTAGAGGTCAAGCGTAAGAATTCTAGGCCCAAAGGTCAATTGTCTAAGAGAACTGTAGGCATTTGTGGATAGCTCAGAAGAGAGATGATATCCAAGATGTGGCTATTGTATCAATATAGAAATACAGCTGCTATAAATTCAGAGATCACATACATAAAGAAAGTGATTTACTTTTTTAGAAATTAAAAAAAAAACAGTCAAGGTTACAGAAAGGCCTTTTCGAAGACTGAAACAAATATGCACCTCTTTGCAGAAAGGGTGCAATATCTAAAAATTCAGACACCAAAAGCTTTCATAATGCATGCAATTTTGTACTTTTGTCAAGTAATAATGTTTGAAACAAGAAAATCCAACATCTAGACCCTTTCCCTAATATAAAAAGTTTAGTCTCTGCCCTTACATAGAAGGTCAAATCCATAACTAGAGTGAGTTCAGCAGCCTGGAATCCAAGGCTCTTAACCAAATAGCACCAACTGAGGATCTAGCCCACAGTCACCAAATCTGATCTTCCAGTTACACTGTATAAAATAAATCAACTCCAATTAAGATGATGAGATACAAACTCAGGCTGTTCCTGGAGTAACCCATTGTTAAACTGTGTTTCCTGTGAAGCAATGGAAATCTAAAGTAAGACTCAATAGCCTCAGAGCTATCAAGCCATTTTAACAACAGCATAAGCAAAGCACCAATCTGCCTGTGGAGAGAGACAGACTCTGGGCTTCTTCATGATCTCACATATCCCACTTTTCCAGCCTGCTACTACACTAAATACCCTTCAGTGTTTCATAATATGAGTGAGCTTACAGTCAATCACACTCTTTGGTGCTGAGCTTGCAAAGCAGCATGGATCAAGATCTTTCCATTCCCTTTGAAATCCAAGTCTGGATTGCTCCAGCTTGTTTTTCAATAGAGCAGTACTTTCAAATGCTACAATTCGATTTTACAATGCTGCTGGCAAGGCTGGGAATCAAGCTAAATCCACATGCATCCAGCAGGGAAAGTTGCCACAGGGAAAGAGTGAAAAATCAAAGGGTGAGCAGTAAGATGATCCTATACCACTGACTTGCTGAATGCCAAAGAATAAAGGTTTAATATGGCACCAGAGAAATAAGAATGCCAAAAAAGTTACTTCCAATACTGTCAATAGTTGCTACTATGACAGAGTTGGAAACACAAAATGGGAGGGAAAAAAAAACCTGCTGCATATGTATTGTTTCTTTGTCACCCACTTACATTTCAATTACTAAGTGCTTCTCTTCAGCAGTTTATGTCATTTTAAATAAGCTTCACAGCTGACAAGAGAAAGCATCATNGGGGGGGGGGGTGTTCCTGGTATAGCTTAAAATCAAATCATATTTGACTAATATTTCTATCTATACCTTTTACTGCTTATGGCCTAGTCTTTGCTGAAGTTGTTTACATGTAATTCAGGAGAGCAACTACAAAATATCCTCACTTGAAACAGCTTTCCAGTAGAACCCATTTGCTGACTTCAGTACAGTGACTCCTATAAGGACACATGGAAGACAACAAGGTCCATAGTGGGATACTGCACTACCCTGCTGTGTAAAATTGCTGTAAATTCAAAGAAATGTCAATGAAGCATCAGAGCTGCAATAAGAAACAAAAAAAAAGTGTAGCAAGAACATAAATTTGACCCATCATTATGTGAGAGTTTTCTCGTAAAACACAATCTCTGAACAAAATAGAAATGGTACAAATCTGATGACCAGGGAGAATTTTAGAGTCTCATGTAAAACAGCCTGTTATAACGAGAAGAACCCAAAAACTACAGGACAGTGTTGGTTTAAGTTGGTATTTAAATACCATTTTACATATTAATTACATTGCCTTACACAACTTCCAAAATGTGGAGGAACAGCACATCTGTGCAACTTCACAACAGGACAAACATTAGAATGGCAAGAATTGCATTGCAAAGGTCACAGTACCAGGTGTACGCAGTCACAAAACCAGAACCAGTAAGAAGGCAAATGAGTTTTAAACAATTTTCTTTCAAATCTCAGTATTTTTCCAAGTTAAGAGACAATAGGAAATCAAAGAAATTGCATGTTTCAGCCAGACTATTGACACTATAATCATAGCTGCTTCTCTGTTCAGGTTAGGGAATAAAGTCTTGGTGATTTAATTGCTCCTAGGATGCATGTGTTGGGATCAACACAAAAGTCTTACCACATTCAACACCCTACCTCCAGCAATGGCCATAAACCACTTGAATTCATTTTTAGGCTGGAAACAAACATATTTTGAGATTTTCATTAGAAAATAGTGTTAAGAATAATCAGTGGGGGTGGAGGAGGACAACTCTGCACTCTTTTTTTGCCTTTTTTTTTTTTTAATTGAAATATGACTTGCTTTCACCTCATCCACAGCCTAGTAATTCAATTTTTTTTTTTTTATTTTAAGCCTTTGAACTACCATAAGCTTGTGGCAAAACAGGGAAAATTCAGGTTTTTTTAAAAGTTCATTTCCTTACTGAAGCTTTTGCACTGTTATTCTTCTCAAAGATTTAGTTTAAAAACTTCTATCCCTCTCCATTGGATGGCAGAAAGCTGTTCACTTTAGGCCTCTCACCACCAAATTAACAAGCACACTGAGGAAAAAGAAAATGAAGGGCCCAAGATCTTTTTTTTCCCTTTTCCTTTTTTAAAACATGCCGGAGTAAGCAATAACCAATTTTAATTCTGCCTCCAAAAAATGACCAATAACCTACTGCAGCATGTGTTAGAATGCTATGTTTTAAATCACAAACAGGAATCTAAATAAGCAAAAATGAAATCATGTTTTGGAGATTGTGGGTTAGGGAAGAACTAGTGATGCCTTAACCTCTCCTATTCTCCCATGTTAACTACAAGTATTAAAGGTCATAAATTGTCCCTGCCCCTCTAATCTGTGAGCAGCGTGCACTGAGAGTTCTGCCCCCAAACTGTGCACTAGGCTGGACCTTTGCTTCCCGACCAAGGCAAACCCAGCAAAAAGAGCCAAGACTTACACACCCAAAAGCATCATAGGTGAAACAACACTTTTGTATCACACATCTTAGCTGGCACAAACGTCTCTTGATAATTTTCAGCAATTATATCACGAGTGACCTAAAGCATTATCAAGTAAGGCCTCAAATTTGTATTACCTGCTGTCCACAGTATCAAGTTCAACCAAATACTGCCAAGGGCTCTTTCACCACAACCACTGTCCATCACTTAAAATAACAGAAGTTATTCTGTATATTAATCCTTTTTATTTACTGATCCCATTCTTCTTTAAAATGAACAAAAAAAACCCACACCAAAAAAAAAAACCAAAACAAAAAAACCACACAAAAAGACCCACGAATGAAACCAAGAACACAGAAACTTAAGCACTAACTTTGGTTTCACTTTACAGACACACAGTAGGTCTCAAACACCACAGTCAAAAATCACTACATTTTAAAAAAACTAATCTTAACTGGAGTTATTTGCCCTAAACCATTCAGCATTCAATTGTTAACAAAACTGCATGTCTTCCTACAGAGTATTTACGCAGCAGCACAGTCGCAGATACAGCATGATTTTGACATTTACTGTAGTCCTGGAAAAGAAACAAGCCAAATGCATCCCTGGCACAGCTTTAATAAATTTCAAAATTCATTTGCACAGAACTCTGGCTTATTATCTCAAAAATAGTAAGGAGCAATATTTTATTTTATCTGTTTTCTGAACTCCCATTTTTACCTCCAAGAACATAACTTAGTACTTCAAAATAGGTCTTAAGTGGGACTCAAGTTATAGCTCAATCTCATACTAGCAAAAGGGTAAATTTCACTCCTAGGGCACTGATGAGAAGATTCTCCTTCTCCATTAGCCAAAATACTTTTTCCAGACAGTAACTTACAATATGACTATCTTTAACGCCCATGTAACAGACTCCTAAGGTCATCCCTTAAAAAAATTCTTTGATATTTCAATTTTCAAGTTCATCAGCAGCCTCCTCAGAAATGCCTGCATTCCTAACAGTCTAGTCTTCAGAATAACCCGGGAGCTGAGCCACCCACTTCACACCGACCTATACCCTTTCCAGGCAGTAGTTCTGGGAGCTGAAACTTACGGAAATAGTATTTGGTAAATATCAGTTTGCCAAATCAAAGACTGTTAGTATTATCCAAGGGGTTCATTTTTTAACCTTTCTTTGTCTTTTACATTCCACTTGCAAATTTAGGTGGGGGTGGTGATGAGGTGAGGACTAGGAAGGAAAAGAGAGAAGATATGGGACTATGTGGCAGCTTAATTTAAGGCACTTTTAAAGGCTTCTCTATCAGTCTATCCGAATCTCCAAAGATGACTTAAAAGGAAAAGGAAAAAAAAAAAGAGGAAAAAAGAAAAAAAACGCACACCACCAGAGGGCTGCTGCCTGCAGGAAAATGAAACTGCTGCATTTTAACACTGCAGTAGAATTCCACCAGCTCCACGGAGGCATAAATAAAAGTGACCAAGTTATAAATCTTTTGTAACTGGAACACACAGCATCATACATAGTTTTACTCAGTGACATTTTGTTTGAGAGATCAGGGACAAATGCCCCTAAGGAAAGAAGCAACAAAAGTCAGCATAGCCACATACTGTCAAAATGGGAACATCAAAGCAATTTTTCTATTTTATTAGATAGTTAGACCAACTTCAGTTTTAAATGCAGACACAGAAATTTCTGCATTTATAGATCAGTATTTCAATAATCAAGAGAAGAAGCTATGGAAGACAAATACAGCATAAACAGATATCATCACCTGGAGAGACCAGGCTGTATGGTCCAGTCCATCCTCAGGAGGTTAAAAAACAAAAAAAGAAAAGGAAAAAAAATTACTAGACCTAAATAGTAGGGGTATCCCAGGCCTTTTCACGATGCTTTTTATTTCTGAAAAAGTTATCTATGCTAGCTGGCTAACCCTGTCAGTACCAAAGGGAAGACAAGAATTACCTTAGCTTTACAGAAGGGCATTATAAAAAAACATATAATTTTTTTACTTGCCAAAGGCTCCACCTCAAGTCAGTGACTGAGCCTGTTAAGGCCAGTGAAGATTATTCAGTGTTTCTGAATAACCTGCCTTTCAACTGCACAATGACACGAACAGACCCTGTATTGTACACATCTCTACTACTCTTGAAGCCAAGAAATGTCACAGCTAGGACTCTGCAGCATTTTAGAGATCACAAGAGTACAAATAGTGACCCAATCCTTTGAGAAGTTCAGTACCTTTAATCCAAGAAGCCTTGAGAATACAGAATAATCTTACACAAGAGAATTAGAACTCTACAGGATCAAGCAGAAGGTTGGTATTTTGTGTACACACACACACAAAACCCAAAGCAATCCTGAAATGAAGTCTCACATACACAAAGTGTGCAATGCATTATGTATAAAAATGCTCAGCTTATCCATATCTGACACACCATATTGATTTGTAGCTGATGCAGAGTTTATCAAGAGAGCAAAACAAAGGCACAACTGCTACAAGTAAATAATAAGGTAAAAGATGGGGGAAGACAGGATTTCTACACAGGGCAAGGTTCTTAGGTGCTCTGGTTCACTTCTCCAACCTTCACTGCCCTGTATTCATTGCTCTTCGTGCCAGAAGAGAATAGCACCACACACCAGTGCTAGAATTCCACCTCTGACTGCAAGTTATAGATACTCTTTGATCCGGATCCTTGGCCTTGCCATGTTTTCAATCTCCACCATTTCAATGAGAAGAAAAAGACCTACAGCACACGAGTTTCTCCCCTCTGATGAACTCTTCACAAGTCTGCAGTAAAGCAGAACACTTTGAATTATCTACTTGAACAGCAGATATGATGTTAATTTTGCTATTCTAATCAAGGTTGCTAAGAATTCTTGTGAAGCAATCCACAGCCCACCTGGTGTCTCAGAGACGCAAGCACCAAAGCACTGAGAATAAATATGAAATAGTGGAGCTAGAGAGGCTTTGCAGCCATAACTCATCTAATTCAGTGGTGATAAGAGTAATGGTGATGACAGCATTTACGACACAGATCCAGAAACCCTGCCTACTTTTGCAGCATTTTGTCTGAGCAGGACAAGCCTCCTGTTAATAAAGATGGCAACTGTCCCAGTCATGCTGGTAGTCTGGTTGCTCCTTTCCACAGCAAAGATGCAGTAATCATAAATGTAAGGACATTTTCTCCATCCTGAAACTTAATGCAGACTGGTTGGGTAATTTCAGTATATGTATGTATGGAATACTAGAGAAGAATTACTATTAAAAGTATTAAAACATTTGCTTGCTTCAATTTGTGTGTTAGCTGAGCAGACAGACTTCTGCTTTAAGGATGAATATAGTAATTTGTAAAATGCTGGACCTGTATTTTCAGTTTGAATTGAATTTGCTTACAGTATCATTCCACTTAGTGCTCTAATTTGCTTGAATATTCACTGCAGAGATGTATTCCTAGGCCACTCTTAACTAGAACACTGCCAGAGGTCTGCCTCTGCTGCCATCAATGAGAAGCTTGCTCATGAGTCAAACTCCCCTCTCATATAAACTTGAGCAAGGCCTTGAAGTCACTGAGACTACGCAGATGTAACTGAGTGGGGAATTTGCCTAAGTAGTGTCTTCATCGAAATCAGGAAACAACCAGAAGTAAAAGAGATGTAATTTCATAAATATGAGCAGTGAAATAAACCACAGACCCAGAAGAAAAGCAGCATGGGACAAAACCCAGAAACTCTAGGACAGATCATTCTTTATTGTCGATGATTACTGATTTTAATCAAGTTTACTGATTCACAGGAGTTGGAAGTTTGAGGGGAAAAGGGTAGATTTAATTAGTTTCAAATGCTAATGACAAACTTGAAGGCTGGTGCTCACGAAGTGTAAGGAATCTTAAAAGCTGTGCCACTCATAGCTGTGTCTTTACAAAAAAACAAAAACTTGCGTTTAACAGGGCGATAGTGCCTGAGCCGTTGCCAAGTTCTAATATAATACTTGGTTTTGTCTTTGGTGACGATTTTGTACAGACAGGCATTGCAAACACACAAACAGCTCTCAGTCTTCCTCTCAGCTTTCTGCAGGAAAGGACTACTTCAAATACTGCCACTGTACCAAAATGGATACATGAAGGAAATACAGAGAGGGCTCCCTTCTTCCCACACTCCCCGAGCACTGAGCTCAGCTTGCAAACACAAATGACCAAGTTCCAGTCTCCATCACCCTTGCTTTGCACTGCTCCAGCAGCAGAGAGCAGGCAGGAATCCAGCCTGTCAAGCTGTCTGGGGATTCCCCCAGCATTAGGGAATCATAGTGCTTTTAGAACCACTTTTTCCTTCTAACTTTGGTAAAAGAATCTTAACCAAGGTGAGGGCAATATCTGAAGAGCAGCTGTATTGCAGCTATCTCAGTCTGCCATAGCAGCACCTCACAGCCCTCAAAACCAAATGAAGATTAGAGAAGCTGTGCTGTTTAGAACAGCTTTCTTTTAACATGGTTTTTTAAAGGAAATAAAATTTAAATGTTCAGGCTGTGTGTCTGAAATTCCCCCATAACGTCAGAACCCATTATCAAGTTTCAACCAAGTCTGAAAGAACAAGGGAAGTCTCTAAGATTCTACAAATTTGATGGAAAGTGCTGAATGTCTGTGGAAAAAAACCTAAGAGATTCAAACTATCACTCCCACTATGGAAAGCTCAGTTCCGATTTAATCCTTAATGTATTTCAAGAGAAAGAAAAAAGATGGACAAGCAGCAGAGACAGCTCCAAATGAGCCACAAACATTGTCCTCACCTAGTCCAAGGGACAAGGGACAGAGAAAGAGCAGGAGCAGCAGGGGAATATAGTGTACAAAAGTGGAGAATACAGAGTTCCCTAGTTTTACAGTTCACTGGGCAAGTTACGGTTTAGCTGCACAGGATAACACAGAGGAGCAGAAGAGCTGAGGCTGGAAGTGATCTCTGGAGACCATCAAGATCAACAACCTTGGTCAAAGCACAGTCAACCAGAGTGGCTGCTCAAGGCTTCGCCTAGTCTGGATTTCAATAGAAGCGAGGAAGGAGACTTCCCAACATCTCTAGGCAACCGGTGCCAGGTGCAACCCACTCTCACAGTGGAGGAGCTTCTTCCTATATTTAAATGGAACTTCCTATTCACACACAAAGGCCTTACTAGGATTAGTGCCTTAGCATGAAAGGGATTACATGCAGATAATGTAACACAAATTATCCTTCCCCTCAGTTCACAAGCTAGGCAAGACACATGAAATGTGGAAGAAAAAAAAATACACCTAAGAGAAAATAATTCTCCAAGTACATCCAGTGCATCAGTATTAATTTCCTAAAGACAAGGCATTTTGGATAAGTAGGAGAAAACCATAAAAGTACCTTGGATTTCAGTCTACCATGACCATACAGTTAAAAAAAACATTCTGACAATAATAAATGCTTATTTAGATATGGCCTATGTCCTTGAGTATTTCTACCAGCTCTTCTAGCACTATCCATGAACCTATTTAAATAGGGCCTAAATGATTAAGAGTCTCAGCCTTGGAACCGTAACATCCCCCAAAATTTTCTGAGAATACCTTCCTACGGTCTTAATTAATTTTCTCTAAGAGATTGCAGCTGTAGAAAGAACCACATATCTATCTAGTAGCCTCTAAATTAGGATGACAATCCTTGGGCCAGTTTCCATTTTGAAGAGGCAAGGTAACGTCAAAGTTTAAAACAAAAACAAACAAACAAAACCCTGAAAATCAAGCAAAAAAACCCTCAACCAACCAAAGAAACACACAAAAATGCAAACCAAAAAAAAACAGATGACGAGGACTTCAAAAAGAAAACCATAGACCAAACCTGCACCTGCTGCCAGCAGGCTGTCTCAACATGACAGCCAAGCTACCCATCATTTAGAACCTGAAAATATGAGAGCTTTGTAATAGAATACTGGGAGAGATTAAGAGATTCCAGTATGGTAAAAATCTTCAAGAGTCAAATCCATTCCTTAATCTTAGGGACAGGTCACAGTTATTAAAAGGAATTCACACAATCATTGAATGAAACTCACCCAGGACAAATGGCTGGCATGGTAAGTAACCCAATCCTCTGCTGGCAAACAATCAGCAAAAGACATCAGAAAATTTTTAGCATCCCACACAGTGCATTTAACACCACAAAGATTTGGGATATTAAGTCTTATTTTCCCACTTAACCTTGTGCTTTAAACAGTACTCTTAGCAGAGTCTTATGCTAGATGAGCCCAGACTTCATCAGAGCAGGACATTTCTTTTTTCTTTTTTTTTTTAATAGAATTTTTTAAAAAGAAATTGTACATCTCTAGCTCATGTTTAGCTGCAAATATGTTCTTGCAGGTCCCTCTTCCTTCCTTAAATTATATACCTGTAAGGCAGATGAACCAATACTATGAACCTGGGCTTTGTGTACCTCATCCTGGACCAAAGCAACAAAACAATCCCTTTTCCAACAGGAGTATCTGTGTAGAAATCTAGTATCTACACTGCTAGCCACGCTTAAAATAATTAAGAAAAAGAATGAAAGATAAAGAGCCAAGCAATTTCATCATCATTGTCTGCTGGGTCAGTATGAAGACCTGGTACATTCTCATTTGCAGCTGCTGTTCCACTTTGACAGACTGAAACTTAATAGTTCTAAGAGTAGGCTTTAGACAAATAGTAAAAAATTAACATATTTTTGATCCAGCCCCGTTTGCTTCTTCCAGAAACCAGCTCCTCCATTACTTCTGTTGCAGTCAATAGTGCTTTTAATAGATGAAATACAAGGGGAGTCAGTTTATGGCATTTAAAGCTGAACACACAGAGGAATGACACTGCAAAAACAGTGTGTTAATACACAGGTAATGTAGACATTATTAGAAAATATATACATTACCACACTGATTTGCTTTCTCCCACATAAAGGATATAGTGCAAAAGATAGCAAATCAAAATTGCAAAAGCCTCAGGATATAAAGACAGCATGTTGTTTTGTAAGCAGAAGCAGAGAGCCAGAAGAGCACTTACTAAATGGATGCCTGAAAACAGTTTTCCTTTTTAGAAAAAAACAAAAATGAAAATAGACAAATTAAAGGTAAGTACTTCACCGGAAATATTATCATGCCTATAATTCCCACATAGTGTTGGAACATTAAAACAAGTAAGAAAAATAGATAGTACTTGCACCCCACCCTAAGCCACCTGACAATGATTTCTCTCCTCAATATCCCCCTGCACTTTGCATTAACCCATCTGCTGCCAGTTGATTTGCAAATCTCAGTGCAAAGTTTTCACCAGCAACAATCTCCTTTTGTCAGCAGCTGGCAAGTTATCTACTTTCTTCCAAACTCCTTAACTATCAAATCACTGATTATCAATGGGTACATATTAGATAAGAAACTGAAAAGCAGCCTGTTATCTGTGGTGAGCTACACAAAGAACAGTCTCTTCCAGTCTAACCTTACCCTATCTCAAATTAAAAATGTTTATGTGGAAAAAAAAAATTTAAAAGTACTTCCTGTCCTTCTAAGCAGGTAACAACCTTTACAAAAGAAGCCAAGGTAGGTACAACAAAAGTCTAAAAGGCAGAAACTGCTTGGCAGAGCCATGGAGTCCAAAACAGTAAGCTTTGCCCTTAGAACTCCATGAAAGAGTTATTTAGGGCTACTTTATATCAGCTGACATATGTCTCTATGGCCTTCAGGAAATAATAAAATCACTTCCTCAAAATAAAACCAAGAGCACTAACAATTCAAAGAAAGTGTCCTACTCTACCAGCTCCAGCACTGAGTAACTACACATCAGCCACCTGCACCAGCCTGAAGGTTACTCTGCCCTCCACGAAGGCAACAGTACCCTTTGCAAGAGAACGTACCTGCATTTGCTTAAACACACACCATCATTTACCTTCTTTGTCCATACTGCTGTCTATCCTTAGTCTCATGACACACTTGCATTTAATGGCCTTTAAAAAGTTTATCCCAAGGTCACTGCAAAAGAAACAGTGCATTCCTGTTTACGCAGTCCACAGGACAACTGCACCCTCATAGGCATCTCTGCCACAAATGACACATCCAAGAACAAAATGCTTGCAGCTACATCAATAGTCAGTAATGCACTTCTGTGAAAGGAACCAAAACAAATTCTGCTCTTCCACCTAAACTCCACTGAAACCCAACTTTCAAAAGCTATGAAGCAACAGAAAAAATCTTCTGGGTAATTTTTTTTAGTGTGGTTTTTAACATATTTTTATTACGAATGTTTCTAGTCTGTAAACATAAATAGTTAATAAAAATTTTATATCCCTATTCAAAATTAAACATAGAATAAATAAAATGAAACTGGATGAATGATATTAATGTGCTCTAAAAGTACGCATTTTAAATTAAGTTTAATTTGGTCACATTTGTGTACTTTTAAAAAAGACCTTCTGGAATACTTACATCTACCAAGCATGGATGCTCACAGGAATCATGCCCAAACTGCCCAGAAAAACCAAATTTTTGGTTTGCACTTGCAGACATCTGTGTTGGAAGTGCTTGCATAATGATCCAAGTAGAATGCAACTCTCTTATGCAATATACCCAACAGACTACATTCAAGAGTACAATTCAAATCTTTGAATACTGCATAAGTGCAACTAATCCATAAGTGAGGTAAAGACAGTTGGGGAAAGGAGATATAAATAGCTGTTTTCCAGAAAATCTGAAACAAATAAGGATTTAAAGGAAATCACTCTGCATTTACAGACACTGCAGATGAAGATGGTTCAAGTTCATTAAGAACACTATTTACAACAAATTATTCATGTTATTCTACACATCATTACGGCTGTTTTGTAGAAAAACATAATGTTTATGCATGAACTGGAAATGGAACAATCTCCTCATATTCCATAAGCAGAATGAACAGCATTATTGACTAGGATTGCTAAACATCTTGGGCTTGTTTAAAACAAAACCAGAAAATTTTTTTGGGATATTTCTTAATAGGACAATCCACAACAAACAAAAAAAATCCACCCTCATCTGTTTACCATGGACTTGATGCTCTTTCTACTGAAGTCAGCTCAACTTAAAATTTAGACTGACTTGACAGTGTCTTAGCATTTGAAGAGGACCACTAATTAAGCACTCATTTATGCCTCTGCCTTTACTGTACCTTCACGCAATTCTACATCCAGGCTTCCACCTGATCTTATTATGACTGTTCTCCTATGTGCATGACACAGTCCTCGTGCAATGTCTGCTACTTCAGAAAGTATTCAAGTTCAAACTTCTCATTTCCTTTAAAATTTTTTCTGAAAGCTGGAATTCTTCCACCACCTACATTTGTTCCATATTACCTATCTGCTAATTTTTAGGCGTGTATTGCATTTATTATTGTCATCGCAATTATGGTTTAACTCTCTAAAGCACACAATACTAAAGACTTCCCAAAATGTAATGTATGGAGCAAACTTGTGGTATACTGAAAAACACTGCAGTGCTGGAGAATCCAAAACATACACTGCCTGCTCCACTCAGTTTCCAAAAGGAATTGTAAGAACCCACCTAAAACACTACACTTGGTCTTCTTACAGAATCGCAGATTTTTTAGAGATCAAAAGAATTCCTCTCAAGATGTAAATTCTAACAAGAACCTTTTTTCCTTTCTTCAACCTCTCTCCTCACCCCAATTCAGTCCTTCTCACTGTAGCAGAACAAAATGGCATAAGAACAGTGGCAAAAAGTAGAAAAGTGCTTAAACAGTGCAAGAACGCTATTCGTGAAATCAGTGCATCCATAGTTCCTCCTGGCATCTGAAATGTAAGTACACAGTCATAGAGTCCTACTCATTTGACAGTATCCAAATTTTAACAACTCTTGGGTGAGAAAGCTTACTGTGCTTTACAAAGAAAAACAACAATTCAGAGCCTGCTGCTGTTTCCACAAGTTCATAATAATTGTGCTACTGATTTTGAGGTAAAAGACTAATGGCATGCCCCTACAAAGTTTGCAGAAGGATGGAAGTTAAAAATCATTTTCACTGCATTTAGCAAACATGGATTTGCTAATTCAAACAATAAACAAAACAAAACAAATAAAAGGAGTGATACTCATAAAAGGGATAGCTGAACTTTGCAGTTCAGACAAATGGCAGGGTAATACTAGTTTACTTCAGTCAGTAAAGCAGGCAAACAGTACTTTTGAACAGTCAGATCAAAGTTATATAAAGTTAAGAAAGACCAAATCTCTCAAAACTCATAACCATTACTTGATAATCCATAAATGAAAGTCACTATGACATAACCTTTCTTGGGAAAATTTCACTCGTAAGACCTCTACTACCTACAGTATTGCTTGCACTATTTATTTCTATGATTACTAATTCCACATTTAAGTCTTCACAGACTATCATGAGGAAGAGTATGGATTCATACTGCTTAGAAAGAAACTTTCATAAGGAAAACAAAGTACATGTATGAAAATAATATTAGGATATATACTGGTTTGTTGTTTGCTTGTGTGTTTAAAAAGGCCATGAGGAAAACTGCAATGATTTACACCTCTTACAATGATATATTCATCCAGACAGCTAAATGGAAGAAAGCTGTACTCCTTAGATTCTCTCTAGATCCAATACGCTGTGTCAGAAAAAAAATTATAGCAGTATGAATGAAGAGGATATACTTTGTTTAGCCTACTTTCCTAAGGAAACCAGGCTTCTGAGATCACATTGACTACCCAATAATCCTTGAATACAGCTGAAGTTTTCAACCAAATTTGACAGAGACAAATAAAAAAATCAACAAATTTCAGTTTCTGCCAGTGTCATGGAAACAGATGGTTAAGGGTGTAAAGAAATGTCCTGTTTAAGCCCTCACTGAATAAAAGGTATTAAATTCACTAAGACCCAAATTTAATGATTTCTGTTCTTACATAACCCAACAGCACACTGCTGAACATCTCACTCATGGCTCATATATAATTAACATGTTATACACCAAAGTAGGTGTAAGCTGTATGGGATGCAATGCAGAAAAGGGAACCCCTACACTTTTTGTGAAGGTCAAAGTGCTGTGAGTTTCAAGCACAACTCTTTGTACCGGGCTTAAAACAGAATGAAAGGAACGTGACAAAATGAACAAGCGACATTAAACTTCCGATGAAGTTTGTCTCAATGTGAATAGAGTTAACTCCCACTTAGAACCAATGCCTTATTGCTTGTAGACAAATCAGCATTTTAGAAATTTCAACTAGGCATTGAATTGGTGCTACAGCAAACAGTGATGCTGACGCCTATACAGTGACTGTCAAATGAAAATAAAAGAAAACCCTCCAAAAGGCTGAAGACCTTCACAAGAAATACTTCAGTTCCTCATCTTTGCACTCATTAATAAATATTCACTACAGTCAGCTTGAATTACTGTTAAGAGTTTCAAGAGTGAAATAGGGGTTAATGAGGTCAAAAGAAACACATGAACAGAGATAACTGTGGAATTCTAAAAAAAAAAAAAAGAGCAAGCAATACACAACAAGCTGGTTTCATGTCAAATTAGTGGCAAATGGAGAAAAGCCTCTCAAACCTAAAACACTACTTCCTGATCAGGTATGACTGGGGCTTCCCAAGGCACACTGTTTCCATGTGTGTTACTGTAACAGGACCCACATCCTTTGCTCATTACTGTAAATTACAATGAAAACCTATAATTAACTGTAAAAGAATGTACCAATGACACTGAGATAAACCAACCTTTCCCCACACACCCATATATATAGACAGCAGTGCTTTTTTTACACTAGCAGTTCTGTAAAATAATTTTTTGAGTACATAATCAAGATTATGATGCCTCTTGTATTCTTGCAAGATCATTTAAACAGAGATTCCATACGGTATTCCGCCAGATGACGTCAAGAAGAGGTGCTCCAAATTCTACCCATTACAAAAGCAAACCATCTTGCTACGGTATTCAAATGATATGTTACATTCATACACTGCATTATTAAAAATAATTTTTGTCCCTCTATCATTCCCACTAGCAGCAAAGACCTAAGCCCAGTCATTTTTCAGCACTGCCCCGTGTAGCCCCCTTCCAACTGCTCTGCCTAAGAGGCCCTAATCCTCTCTTTGTGGCATCAGTCACCCTCAGAAAGCATGACGCACCAGCCCAGAAGGCTGCTCAGGACAAATTTTGCACCTCTGATCAATCAACACTTCCAGTTGTTACCCCCAAATTTGAACAGAAGGCTTTTCCCCAGCCAGTTTTGCCCATCCACAGCCAGATGTCACCAGGTCCCACTCATGTCCCAGATACCACAACTGGACCTCCCTGCAAGGACCAGTAGGTTGCTGCTGGTAAACTCTTTTTTTCAGCTTTTAAGGTGGCAATCAGCAAGAACTTCACAGAGAGAAAGCCACTCAGAGTTCTACCTACCATTAAGTTCTCCCTCCATGGCACCCTAAGTCTGCTCTGAACTATGAATGAACCCTCACTCCTCCCCAGAACCCCTTCTGATGTCAGTAAAAGCAGGTAAGAGTCATTAATACATTTGCCTAACGCGAATGTTTCTGAGAGCAAAGCTTGACCTGCCTATCAGAAATAACTTTATAGAGTCAATGATTTTTTTATTCCAAATAAAAATGATGGATATGAAGATCACTGCAAAACGGACAGGACTTTGCAACACAACTTACACTTCCTTTCTATTCATCACTACATTTTGCCTGACTTTATTTCTCCCTCTTCCTCCTCCCATTGGGAAAAAAAAAATTCCAGGACACTACCTCCTAATCTTCCAAGCTTTAAAGTCAAGCTCTAAAGGAATGATTATAACCACTACTTCCTTCATCTGTGTGCCACTGCAACCCAAATGCAAAGACACACAATGTACTATGGTGAATCAGGCCCTCATCGAGCATTGCTTGCCCTCTTCCTAAAATGCTGCAGGTTGCCTGCTTACCCTCCAAAACAAGCAGGATGAGGGTGAGCTCCATGCCACACACTGTTCATGCCATTCTCCATGCTCCCAAATGTGATTAGCACAGAAAATGCGAGAAGACCAGAAGGCATCTTTCCATATTTAGCCATGTATGTTTAATACTGAGTTAGATTTCACCTCAGTGCATTACTCCATTAATCAAGGGTGGGTATAACAAGAGAGACACAGACTGACATCAGCTACTTTCAAGATCTCTCTTCCTCCTTCCCCCACCTCCAGCTTCTATGACACCATGTATTGTGCATTTCATGTGCATTCATGTGTGCAAACAGCAGAGACTTATCTATAAAGATCAGTTATACGGTAAAACTGCAAAAGGAAACTTTCACCCTTGTCCAGCTGGTTGAATAACTGCAGAGGCCAACAGCAGCAAGCCTCTAAATACATCCTGTTCTTCTCTCTCCACCCCCACGTCTCTAATCACTTAGGAGGAAGATAGGAAGATTAGCAGAGAGGAAAAAAAACCAAAGCTGCAGATAACCCTTTAGGACCACAACGTCAGGCTATAAGAACATGGAGCAAGAGGTTAATGCAGGTGTATTTTCAGGAATCTCAGGCACAATTGCATTTAGAGGGGAGGGAGGGGTACTGAGAGAGAGAGAAAAAAAGGGAAATGGTGATGAAGACAAAAATGAATTTGTCATCTACAGCTGGCTCTTTGATCACCTGGAGTATTCAGGAAAGGATTATCAGCAGAAGTAGGGCAGTTTTATCAACAATACACCACAATTTTCCTTGTGGAATATTTTCATTACCATCATCAGAACAGATTTTAGTACGAACACAGCTGCAGAAGACTCACTGAGCTATGCAAAGGATAAAGGTGGTAACCAAAACAGTGACAGAGAACTACCTTTAGCAGCTGATATACTGAAGAGATTTGAAAAAAAAAAAAAAGAAATATAAATAAAAGTCACTTCCACTAGAAGACAATGTCATCTTCATCCATGTCTCTGAACGGTTGCTATGGGGTTGTGAAGAGGAGGGGAAGGATGGGGGGGAGGTTATAATCAATCATCTCAGAAGAGCATTGCTTCTTACAGAGAAAGATCTGGATTTTGACTGTGTCCCTAAGAAAATTGCGGACTGCAGAGCTGCTGCCATGCAGGGCAGCGAGGAAGCAGGCAGAGCAGAGGCAGCAGCTGGGGATGGAAACGCCTATTAAATCCTTTAGACAACAGATGGGCAAAGCTCGGCTGGGTTATAAAAAAAAAAATACACCACAATGCATCATGTTTTATTGTCCCACCATAATGAACAACACTTAACACCCACATGCCCAAAGAAGCCCCCCTATGGCTGATCTTACCCCTTCCCTAAATTATAATCTCAAGTCTCAACCCACTTTCGGGGGGATCCCAACGCAATGAATTTGCCAGATGCCATTGCTTACTGCACCTGTTACTAAAAATAAAAAAATTTTGAAAAGGAAGACATTTGGGCTTCTTTTTAAGGGGTTTTCTTCCAATTAGTACTCCCCTGCCCTTGAAGTGAATATGCTATCCAAGCAAGCAACAGTAAGTCCAGATCTTGAACGCATTTAGGGGATCTAATTATGTCATGTAGGGCAGAAGCACCTGCTCTCTGCTAATTCCCTCCACTCGCTTTCCTCTTTTTAATATTTCTTACCATTGTTCCATTCAGGAAAATCTGCTGGGGGTGAGTTTCATAAACAAGCTTTAAGAAAAATAATTAAATAACCTCCCTTCCCCCCCCCAACCCCTCCTACAAAAACACAGCATAACCAGAATGAATTCTGCTACCGATCCTCTATTTTTCTTTTATTTCAGACCCTACCCACAAAAACCACCAGCCCATCCATCCATATTTGCTAAATACCCACAGCAGTCAGTGCCAGAGACATACTGTACATATTTTCACCACCCCCCCCCAACTGCACCTTAAGGACTACACCCTTTTCAATCATGATGTCATGAAATACTGCTGGTGACTCCCCCACTACCACCACCACCTCCTCGGTACTACAGGCTGTGAACCTTTAATTTCAATATAATTTGATTAAAAAGAAAAATGCTCCTAAGTAGGGCAGTGAAGAAACGGATGTGAAAATTCACCACCAGCAGATCATCTATTTTTTCCTCTGCATACACTCTGGCTGTCATCAGAACAACACCCATTAGCAGGAGTAATGAACATAAAGCATCCTGGGCTTTTTTTTCTTTTTCTTTTTAAGAAAAGGAAAAAAGAAAAAAATGAAGAAAACAATGAATTAAAATGAAAACTAAAAATAAATAAAGGCCAAAATCCCCTATGAATATTATCTTCACTGCAACAGCAAATGGGAAAACCTGAACCCTCAAACACCCCATCCCCAACACCTCACTTGCTGCTACAGCACCTTCCCTCTAGCACCGGTGCTGCTGCAAAAGAACCAACCTGTCTGTCCTTTTCCTAGGGTTTTCTCCAAGCGATAGGGTCCAACATATTGTGCATGTTGAGCTCCGCTGCCTTCTTTCCCTGTTGATGTCATTTCTACCTGGATCTGTAATTCTGCAATGTGTATGTGCTGATGAGCTGGAATTTCTCTCTCTGCAGCTCTTTAAATTCCCACTTTGCAGCTGTGCAAGCAAAGCACTCTTTTTCTTTGCTTTAGTCCCCTTGGTTGCAGATTTTCGTCTTCCTCCTCTTTCTTTCCTCTCTCTCTCTCACGTGCTTGTTTTCTCGCTGGGTCTGCTTGGGACGCTGAAAGACGAAGGAGTTATTTTAATGTTCAAAGAGGGGGGATCTACGATCCAAGCCCAAGGAGCATGATGCTGGTGATCCGAGCTCCGCACGCCTTGTTCTCTCTAGGAGCTGTTCAAGGGAGAGCCAGAGCTGGAGCAGCGGAAGAGCCGGGGCCTGCAGCTGTGAATGACATTAAAAGCAGCCAATCCCTTCGTCTCCTACCTTCTTCTCCCCTCCTCCTTCCACTACCTTTTCTTTTCCATCAGCAGCAGTTGCTGCCTCTGCCTGCTACAGAGCATCATGACCAATGGCAGCAGCAAACACCTAAGTTCATCAGCCTATTGATAAGGCACAATTAAATATAATTTAATGTGTATATTAATTTAAGACCCAAACATACACTTTTATTTTTTTAACCTCTGAATTCTACTCTGCTATGCAGCTGCAGTTCCAGATTATTATAGAAAAGGCAAAATTGTGGTAGAAAATGGGAAAGGGGAAAAAACCTACTTCTGAAAATGAGCTTGGGAAATTATTTGATTCTGTTTGATTCTGGTGGATGTCTATCTCCCGGGGGTTTTATACTTTAAAGAGAACCTTGGGGGAAGAGGAGGGGCC